>JAXMNL010000756.1:8442-33272 GCA_035128595.1 Eptatretus atami
CTTCACGGGTCACGCCGCTCTGCTCCTTTCAGTCTTTCGCTTAATGCTCCATCGGTCCGTTCCATCAATCCCCCACTCCGCCTTCCTCAATCCACCGATAATCCTCTTCACCAAACCTCAATTCAACAACCCCTCTTTCATCCCGTCCGTCTTTCTTTCAACCCCGCAGGTTGACCTGCTCGCCCACTCTCTGACAGCATCCACGACCCCGGCACAGTAATTCGCAGGAACAAGCACTGACTCTCAAAGGTGGCACGCTCAGCAGAGCGTACCCTAAAAGTGTACTGGTAGCTCAGCCCACCGCAACAAGCTATTACAGGCGTCAGCCCTCATCTCCTCTCCTTCCTTCTGATTATCTCATCTTCAACGGTTGTGTTGTGGTGTGTGTGTTGGTGTGTGTGGTGTGTGTGTGTGTGATGTGTGTGTGTGTGTGGTATGTGATGCACCAGTCCTTAGCTTAAGTTAAGAGTGTAGAAGACATAACGGACAAAGTTCGGCTCGTGTCCGCTTTCGTAAGTTGCCTTGCTTTCTTTTGTCGTTACCAAACAGAAAAGTTCCTTGCTATCCCTTTTGAACATAACAATAAACCCATTTACTTGTGCCACATACTTCCCGCGCTGAATTGTTAATAAATCGCTTGTATAAAAATTTCCCAACTCGTTTATCTCTTTTCCTTCATGGTGCAGGCACGCGTCCGTATCCCAAGCCAGCCAGACTTATCTTCCCAACGATCCGTTCTTCGAGCCGGCATGTTTCCTCGACAGTACGCTCAGCGCATCTGATCTGGTAAGGTGATCCGGTTGGACAAGGCGTTACCGAGCGTGTCCCCCCTGAATTAGCGTCACGTTACTATTTTAGGGAAACAGGTTACATTAGACGTAAGATCCCCAGGTCACGTGGTGAGTTGGATGGGCGTTCACGGTCGGTAACAACTGGTTGCGTCCACGAAGTTATCCGTGTTGCAACGGCTGCGATCCGGAGAGGTCTGCCAGTCAGGTGAGAGTGGACCGTCTAGTGTTACAATAACTGTTGCTGACCCTGCCAATCAAGCTGGGCACCTTTCATTGTAGAAACATATGGCTGCGTGAACCGGTTTGAAATGGGTAAAGCTCCCAGACTGTTGAACATCCATGCTGAACTCTCAAGGCTGGTGAAAATGCTGCACTGTGTCATTACATGCAGTTCTGTGCCCTGCCTGGAACACAGGCATCATCCAAAACTGACTGGAATTAGGCCCTGTTCCCTCTCTGGAAAGGAAAGGTGATCACCTATGACTGCAACAACTACCGAGGGGTGACGCTGCTCGCAGTGCCGGGCAAGGTCTTCTCAGAAATTCTTCAAAAGTGTTCGCCACCATCTAGCCTGAGCAACCAGCGTCCAGAGCGATCCAGGCTTTACACCAAAGAGGTCAACATTGACGATCCTTGCCCTTCGGTCGTCACCGAACGCAGACGAGAGTTTCGCGAAGAGGACTGCTTGCAGCCTTGCGATCTTCTGCCAAAGCGTTCAATTCATGAATCAAGGATGCTCGCTGAGGATTCTTGGTCGATGGGGGCCACCAAAAACTGATCAACTGATGTCTGAACTAACTCTGGCACAAGATGCTGTGAGATTGGTTATACCATCTCTGACTTTTACCAGTGTTACTGGAAGTTTGTCAGGGTGTTGTACTGGCCCCCAACTTTTTCACACTTGTATGCGACTGGATTTGGGAGGATGTCATTAGAACCCAAGCTGCTGCTGCATCATTTGGAATTCAAGATCTCGAACTGACTTTGCAGATTATGCAGTCATCTTTGCAGAGGACTTCTAGATGTCCTTTTGGGGCCCTCGAGGCTGCTGAATGAGAGAGTCAAGCCGCTGTGATTACGGGTTTCCGAGTCAAAACTTAAGATCCCGGCTTTCAATCATTTTTGATGCTTGCTGTCTGTCTGTGCCTGTTGTGGTGAGGATGTTGAGTCGTAAGAGATTCACTTTCCTGGCAGTGATATTCATGTCTCTGCTGCGTGAGTCAGAGGTCAATAGACGTCTGAGTCGGTCACTGGGAGTCATGGATTCACTGGATCATGGGGAGTGGCGCTGCGGTACCATGTGTCGAGGACGAAAGTCCGATCTTCATGTCCTTTGGCTCTCTGTCTTGCTCTAGGATGTGAGACTTGGACTCTGACCAGGATTGAGATGGAGACTTAATTCCTTGGCACCAGGTCTCTTCGGAGAAACCTTGGCTATCGCTGTCAGACTTTGTGTCCAAGAGCGTGCTGAGAGAGATCAAATGAATTTTTTACCTGCATCGTCCTTTGAGCGTTCAGCTCGCTGTATGGACGTGGCCGTTTTACCTGATCCTCATCCTGCTCATCAGATTCTCTCACCGAGAGCCTCGTGAGTGAGAGCCAATGGCCGACCCATGCCTCTGTTGCAGCAATTATCGCATCTCAAGGGAGATTGGGATGGCCAGGCATCTGCCTGGGGATGCGCCAAAGACCCCTGGAGTACCGCGGGAAATGGACGCAGTGATGCCGCTACTCCGCGCATCTCCCATACCTGACCTGACCTGTGAGAACCCGAGATAGCCTTCCCCCCCCCCCCCCCTCCGATGTCTCGCCCCGACCCCAGCCGCAACAGTAATCTCCAATCGTCTTGAAATCCTCGTATTTGGTGTAGACAGGCGACATCTTTTCTCGTTAGGTTGATAGTTTCTTTCTCGAGAAAAAAAGAGGAATAAAGAGTGAAGGTAAGCAGTGATTCTTGATTTTGCAGTTTCACCAATCACAGAGAGAGGAGGGGGGGGTAAGGCCGGAGGAGCGGGGCAAGATTTTTTTGCAGTCAATCCATTTGCCTAGGACTCGGGTGCATGACAGGGGTACTGATGACACCTCAGAGCGTAGGACAGAAGTATAGCCAGGGTCGTGTTTCTGCCTGCTCAGCTTTCATTCGTTCACTGTTTGCTTAATAGCTTGCCATCACTCGAATCACTCACAGGGTTGGAGGGGGGGGAGGTATCTACAACAAACTGTTCACCCAGTGTGAGTTCATTTATGTTTATTCAAGGCTCATAACTCACGAAAAAAACTCACAACACATCAGAACACTTGCATGGTTTCTCCCCAGTGTGAGTTCATTCTGTGTTTATTCAAGTTTATAAATACTAATTATCCTAAAGAGCACACAGAACACTTGTACGGTTTCTTCCAGTGTGATGTTAGTTGTGTTTTAAGGTGATAAATGACGAAAAATCCCTTGGATCAACAACAGAACACTTGTACGGTTTCCCCACAGTTGAGTTCGTTTGTGTTGATTCAATGTGATAACGACCGAAAACATTAAGACACACCAGAAGCACTTGTACGTTTCTCCCCAGTGTTGAGCGGTTTGTGGCTTTCAAGTTTTATGACTGACGAAAAATCCTTAGAACACACCAAACATTTGTAGGTTTCTCCCAGTGTGAGTTCTGTTTTTTTATTCCAAGGTTTGATAATCTCACCCAAAAACATTAGAACACACAGAAACACTGTAGGTTCCCCCAGTTGATCAGTTTGTGCTTATTCAAGTGTGATAACTGAACGAAAATCCTTGGAACACACAGAACACTTGTGCGGTTCTCCCCACGTGAGTTGTTGTGGTTTTTCAAGGTTTATAAGTCCGAAAATCCTTGGAACACACGAAACACTTGTACGGTTTCTCCCCAGTAGTGACTTCGTTTGTGTTTATTCAACTGTATAACTGACCGAAACATATAACACACAAACACTTGTACGTTTTCTCCCATTGTGAGTTAGTTTGTGTTTTCAAGGTTGATAAATGACGAAAATCCTTAGAACACACCAGAACATTGTACGGTTTCTCCCCAGTTGAGTTGTTTTTGTGTTATTCAATTGTGATAACTGACGAAAATCCTTGGAACACACAAGAACACTTGTGCGGTTTCTCCCCAGTGTGAGTTCGTTGTTTTTTCAAGTTGATAATCACGAAAATCCTTGGAACACACAGAACACTTGTACGGTTCTCCCCAGTGTGAGTTCGTTTGTGTGTATTCAAGTTGATAACGACGGAAAACACTGGAACACACAGAACACTTGACTTTTTCTCCCCAGTGTGAGTTCGTTTGTTTATTCAACGTGTATAACTGACAAACATGATACCACACAGCAACATTTGTACGCGTTCTCCCAGTGTGAGTTCGTTGTGGTTTCAAGTTGAGACGACTGAAAATCCTCTACAACACACAGAAACAACTTGTACGGTTTCTCCCCAGTTTGAGTTCGTTTTGTTATTCAAGTTTGATGATTACTAAAATCCTTACAAACACACAGAACATTTGTTACGCGTTTGTCCCCATGTGAGTCTTGTGTTCTCCGTTGGTTGGAATATGATTAATGATCTTCTTTGTTGAAGAAACTGTGCAGAGTTGGTGAAATAAACTGTTTCTTTTCTCTGCAAAGAAAAGAACACCAAAACTATTAGTCATATGTGTTTACTGCATACGAATTGTGGGCTGGATTATAACACTGAACAACAAATTTCAAAAATTTTTTTTACTGAAGTGTAAAGTGATTAAGACAATTGGGTACCGCTGATTTCAAAAAATCATAAAACCGTTTGCGTATCACTTCAGATTTTCAGAACAGAAATATTCCCATTGCCTAGAAGTCAGGATTTCAATGAAATACATATGCTTCTTAACATGTCTATCGACAATTTTTTAACTTGTGTTATATTTCTTTCTTTCAGATAAAGATGAGTAGCTTCCTGCTACCATCATCCTGACAACTTCCTGTTATGTCTAGTGGTCGTTATACCAAAAAGAGATCAACACCGAAGTATATCTACAGCAAGTGAAAAATGAAGGCCGCCTACTTTCACTACTTCGTGTGTAAGTGGGGGCCAAGAACCAGAGCTGGGCACCACACAATCTGCCTCACAAGCTGTTCACACAACCTTGACTCAGTGGTTGGTGGGCACGCGCGAGCAGCCATTTGCGTGCCCATGATATGGCGTGAGCGCAGAATCATCATGATTGATTTGTTATTTTCTGCTGCACAAGCATCGCCGGCTCAAACAAGAAGAATAAAGGTCAAACATCAAGTACGCTGCTGCGCATCTGCTCGTAAACCTGTGCGCTCATGATACGAAAAACCCGCGTTCCAACACCTCAGCTGATCACGAACATAGCTGTAAGCAGATGAAGAGGATGTAGATTGAACCTTTTAACCCGACAACCAAGAATCACACCTTCTGACCAGGGAGACTTAAATGATCTTGTAAGAGATCTCTCGCTGTCAAAGGCTAAAGGCAGAGCTGCTTGATCAAGGCTGCAAGCAGTGGAATCTGACTTGAACCTAACACCAAGATATCTTGTCAGAGCACGTCACTAGAGACATGGCTGATTCTTTGAGATGGACAGACCAACGATGACATTCTGCAGTTACATCAACGGGTCTGGTGAAAGAATTGGGGTGATTCAACATCCTGCAGGACTGGCGCCTCTTCATCGACTCGGGGAATTAAAGCTTGAAGCCTGTTTTGGCTCCACAAATTGCCAACGAGAAACCATCAGTCCCACTGCCACTCATCGCCAATGACAGAGACCTATGAGACTATGCGGCAGGCTGCCTTTGATTCCAATCATAGTACAATGACTTCAACTGGCACATCTGCGGAACTTGAAAGTGTGGCGCTGTGTTAGGCTGCAGTCAGGCTACACGAAATACATGTGCTTCCTTGTCTCTGGAAGCAGAACGACAAGAATCACTGCAAGAAAGGATTGGAAGAGCGAAAAAGAGCAGTGAACCTTGGTCGACACAACGTTGAAGCATGTCGGCCCTTGTCGACCCAGCCAATGTTCCTTCCACCACGCCACATAAGCTCGGCTTGAAGAAAGTTTCTGTATGGCAAATGGAATCTGAGGCTGGGTTAACCTCAAGGAAAAGTTTGGCAAACACCTTGTCGGATGGCCAAGATGCAAGGCTTGGTGCTTGTGGACCGCAAATCCACAGATTATTGAAGGACCGAAAAACTTTTCCGACAACTTCTAAACCCAAAAGAAGCTGGCAGCTGGGAGCTTCAAAGCTGTGACGGAACAACTTCTTGGGAACGATGCTCCGGACAACTATTGAAAGAAATAGTGCAGCAGCTGCTGGAGTTCCTTCAAAAACTTGGCTCCAGGATTGTCCTGAAAATCCAGTTTCCTACACCAGCACCTGAACTTCTTCCCTGACAACTGGGAGCAGCTCGGAACGACACGGCGAGCGATTCCACAAAGAATTTCACTCATGGAGAACCGTACCAAGGCGCACAACCCAACATGCATGGGCGATTATACTGCTGTTCCTGCAATCGTTTGAAACTGACACAGAGCAAGCACAAACGCAAAAGCCAAATGCCTAAAGACATTTTAATACATTCTAGCTGCAGGTTTTCTGTTAATTTCTATAATTTTGAACATCATGATGAAATAAATAATTTGTAAATTTCAAAATTGAAATCCTGACTTCTAAGCAATGGAATATTTCTGTTACTGAAAAAATCCTGACGTATACAGCAAAAACGGTTTGATTTTTAAAATCGCGACCAAATTAGTCTCTAAAATCACTTACCACATCTCCAGTAAAAAAATTTGAGTTGTTCAGTGTAATCAGTGTCAGGTTATTCAATGCGGGGGACATGAGACTTTCTTTTTGAATTAAGAGAAATCAATTTTGCTGATTAAACATGTTGAGGATGGCCAACAACCAACCAAGCCAGATAACTGTGTTATATCTGACAAAAAAAGAAACACGAAAAAGAGCAATCAGAGATTGCAAACACTCACCAGGACTTGATTTTGTGGTGTACTTTGATGGTGTTTGTGTAGTGGAGTGTTCCGTAATTAATAAGAGATATAATTCGAACTCCACTTTATAACTGCTGGCATGAACCGTACCAAACTCCTCTTTGATGCAACCCCGCTTTGATCACCACCTGCCCCTGACCATGACGTATTATTTTTAATTATTCAATTAGAATAAGAAATAGGATTAAAATGAAATGAATTAAAATCAATTGAATGAACCAAATAGTGCGAGTCCTGCATTGGATTATCAGAAGGAACCCAAACCAATCAAAAAGCAACGATGAACATCATCAGGAAGATACCTGGAATTAGAGTCACATTCAGCTGATACCCTCATACCCTCAAACAAAATCCAGGCAACAGACAAGTGAGCCTTATTTCAAAAAAAACAATTTAAAACAAGTGGCCAGGACACAAATCCCGCCATTAAGGCATAAAGTTATTTTGGGTATCAAATTTAAATTGAACATTGTTTAGTTTAATGAAAATTATAATTTTGACCGTATTGACCATGACCCCCAAAACTTCGACCCTCCCATCTTCAAAAATGCATTTTAGGCAATCGTCCGCTTGCGAACGCTGCTCATAGAGAGCTCGCCGTTTTTTGTTCTCTTCGTCTTCTTCTTCTTTCTTCATCTTCTTCTCTTGTTCTTCTGTTCTTCTTGTTTTCTTCTTCTCTTCTTGTTAAGACAAAACCTAACCTCTAGGACTCGCTCTTTTATATTACAAGATCCGATCTCCTTAAATACTGAGCACATTGTACACATCCTCATCATAGACGTGCCATTTGAGAGCTCTATCATGAACTTTTAAAATATATTCGGAATTTGCTTTTTAAAGTTTCGAAAAGTTCACTTACAATTTAAAGGATTATTCCATTTTACGTATTGTAATTCAGTAAAAACATTATTATTTCGTAAATACACGATAATCGTAAATACGTTTAAGACAATTATAGTTGTTTTCGCTATTGTTAATCAAGCACGTGACGAAATATCGGAACTTGTTGTTGTCGTTGTTGTTTTTTTTTTTTAAAAAAATTAAAAAAGAAGTTTTATCCGACAAAATCTTGTAGGACGCTGCTCGTGACACATGTCCTTGTTCACTATAGGAATGGTAAGATTATATGACAAATAGAATAAGTTCACTAAGCTTAGTTTGAGTAAATCAGATCATTTGACTGAAGTTATGAGCGAAAAACGATTTTGAATCTTTTTGTGACCTTGACCTTGACCTTGATCCAATTACCCAAAAAGTTAATGGTCGTCCAAGATTCATTGCCCACCTGTTGGATTAAAGTATAGTGTTTGCTAAAGTCCGTTTGCCGTAAAGGTTCAAACAGACAGACCAGACAAACAAACAAACAGACAAAACAAACCGGACGATTACAATTATCCCGCTACCTCCCTTCCGGGGGCGCGGATAAAAAAGAACCCCAATAACAAAATTAAATTAATCTGGCTGCCAGAACATGCGTATCGGGCCGGATTCAAGTTAAAATATTAAACATACATTCCCCATTATATTATTTACTCGATCATAAAATGTGAGTTTCAGTTCTTCCCCAGATACATCAGTTGTCAGTTAATAATGTGGGCACGTTAGATTAAGCGTTGGAGAGAAAAACATTTCTCCCTATCCAATATGGGCTTCAAGCCATGTACCTATCAATCACCTAACAAACTGTACACCGACAGCTGGGAACATTTGTGTGAAGTTTCACTTCGATTTTTCCTCGTTCTGGAGATTGTTGTCGGCTTTTAGTGAAATCCAATATTGCTGCCCAAACATTGTACTATGACTTCATATGTGTGAAACCTTTTTTCCTCTGGATAGGACGTCATACGAGTTAAGTTCACCTCGATCTGTTTAGCCAACTTCAGAGAGATGTTTTTTTGAAGTTTGTCTTTTTTAAAAACAACATGGCTGCCGTATCATGTGATCCGATGACGTCATCATTATTTATTTTTTATCTGGCATCATTTAGGCCCCAGTGACCTCAAACATTTCTATACTGATTAGATTGTGTTCTACATATGCAATTATGACTCATAACGAAGGCACCTGTACGCATAAAAAATTCACAGTTATTTCCCCATGAGGATACTTGCCGTACTGTGTAAGTTTCAATTTTCTTGTGTGGCTTCAACATAATAGAGGTCAAAAAATTTTCCCATTTTTCCAATATGGCTGCAACAAACAGATCTATGACATCATAATTATATTTAAATCATTCCAGCACGAGTTATCGCACGTTTATGGTGAAAATTTGTCTCATCCGACAACGGTTGCGAGAAAAGACCAACAAAGTTCTGTGCGACAAACAAGGAGAGAGACAAAACAAACGGACCCAAACACAATACCCTCTCCTCGGCGAGGGGTAAAACTATTCTTGTGATGACGATTACGATGACGTTGAAAAACTCTGAGTGAGAATAATTATAAATTTAAAAAAGTTTTGTTTAATGCACTTTTAGCGCAGGTCAGAATTGGGAATTAATGAGGAAACTGTCCGATCGCACATGCGCCACAGATGGGGTTTAAGGTGATTGTTTTAATGTCTTCCTGTATTTTAAGCGCAGTTCAAACCAAAGAAGCCCCCCCTGCCTGTATTTCGATTTGTTCCCCACCATATTTCTGCAGCGCTCAAGAACCCCAGCAACCCTCTTCTGTAAAACCACAAATCCACTGCTCAGCATTCACTCTTTTCATTCCTTCTTTTTTCCCACCTTGGAATAAACCCCTCACTCTGTTCAATCCCATTCTTCCCTGCAGCCTTCCAAAAACAGGCTGTTCCACCACCACCTCTTATCGTCCCCCATCCAAATTCCTCATCTTTCTACCCCCGTTAATCCACCTCAAAACCACCTCCTTCAAATTCCCTGCTTCGTTCCTGAAAGTCCCTGTAATATCCAATTTGTATACCCCGGTTCCCGCGCCCCATTCCTCTCCTTTCCACAGATCTCCGAATGTCTGTTCCCACTGTTTGTCCTTCCCTCTCCCCTCTGTCTCATGCCCCCCCCCGCCCCTGCTGGTGTTTTTGGTAAACTCTCATACGAGCCTACAAGGTACACAAAAAAAAAGAAACAATAATAAAAAAAAACCTGTTTCACATGTGCAGACATGGACTCACAAATAACCCAGAACACCCCAAAACCCAAAAGCCTCGGAGACCCAAGAAGACCCCAAAAAGATTGCTGAAGAGCCCGAAAACCAAAAAACCGAAAACAAAGACCCTAAAGACCCTTCGACCTAAACACAATAAGACCCCTGCACCTTCAGACAGATAGAGAGGCTTAACCCTTGAACCACTTTGAGTAAAGACCACTTGGACCTTCTTATATCACAAATGATTGAATTTCAAGTAAAATCATAAATATCACCAACATTAAAACAAGCAGTCATAGACTCGGTACTTACGAAATCGTCAACTTGACTCTGACCTTGTCAATAAAAGCTGTTCTCTAGAGAAGTAGCACGCCAACTAAGTTCAACCGATGATTCTGTCAACCATCTTACCAAAACATAAAATCGAATGTTGACCTCACGTACCTTACCTTTGACCGATTGTTGACCAAAAGATAATCAGGACTAGCCATCACCCTCCTGAATCACTGGGTTGTAATGACCATGTAAGCTTCTTCCGTTCTCGAGTTATCTGTACCAAACATCAATCGTATATATTTGACCTCACTGTGACCTTACCTTTTTGACCGATTTTTGACCAAAATCATATCAAGCACTAGCCAATCACCCTCTGAATCACATGAGCTAATTTGACAATTGGCGAGCTTCTTCCGTTCTAGTTATCGTGCCTAACACACAAACAAACAAAACATACAAGAACAAACAAACAAACAAACAGACAGTCATAGATGGTTCATTACGAAATCGTCAATTACTCTGACTTGTTAATAAAATGCTGTCTCTAAGTAAGTTAGCTACGCCAAACCAGAATTTCTACGATGATTCGTTACCAACCATCAAAAATCAAATGTTTGACTCACTCGACCTTGACCGTGACGCGATTTTGACCAAATCTATCGCATAGCCATCAACCCTCCTGAATCACTTGGTGTATTGGACTGGTAGCTCTTCCGTTCTGAGTTATCTTCCAAACCAGAAAATCGAGTGTTGACCTCACCGGACCTGACCGGTTGACCGATTTGACCCAAAATCTAATCAAGCACTAGCCATCACCTCCTGAATCACGTGGTGAATTTGACTTGGTTAGCTTCTTCCGTTCTCGATTATCATGTACCAAACCATCAAAGAATCGAATGTTACGCTCACGTGACCTTGACCGATGAGCCGATTTGACCAAAAATCTAATCAGCACTAAGGCAATCCCCTCCTTGAATCACGTGGTGTAATTTGACATGGATGCTTCTTCCGTCATTCATGTTATCGGCCCTACAAACGAACAAACATACATACAGCATCATAGACTGTCACTACAAATCATTCAACTTGAACCTTACCGTTGTCTAATAAAAAGCATGAATACAGTCAGAAGCCCAGGGAGCTGAATTCTGAATCATGTCGTCTACATATTTACATGTGTTTGCAGATAATGAGATCCCAGACAAAACTAGATTTCTTATAAAAAATTCCATTTTATTTTTTTTTAAAGTCGATTCTATTACGCAGGATAGTCCAGATAATAGGTGTACTTTTCAGAAGAATCTATAAAAGACTTATTCTTTTATATATATCATTATTCACGCTGTCCAGAATTTCGACAACGATTTTTAACGGCCTAAGGATCGCAAAAACGAAGACAATTAAAAAAAAAAATTAAAATCCGAAGTTAAACGAACTCGAAGTCCGAGCGAAGCAAAATTCCATTTCTCATCAAAAACTTAACGTCACTCAACGACATGTCACGCCTGCAGCTACGACCGTACGTCCTCCCACTGCATCAGGGACGACGGACGTCGCTGACGCCTGCGTGGTACTACGTACGAGCGCGCCAATGCATATGGGACGCCCTTGACCTCATGAAATATTTTATACAATCTTAAGAACGTCCCAAAACATTCCGATTTTTTACCAGAATTCGACAACCGAGTTTTAACGCGTCCTAAGCGATTCGCCAAACCCAACGAAGACAAAATAAAATCGAAGTAACACTGATACTCGCTACGTCGATGCGAAGCAAAAAATCTCCCATTCTCTCCATGCAAACCTTAACGTCAACAACGACGCGTCTGCTCGGAGCGCAATGTGATCATGGGACGACCGTGACTACTGGCTCGAGGCAATGCTCATGGACGAGACCTTCGACGCTTTCGAGTGAGAATATATTTTTTTATACCCAATCTTAAAACGTCTCCAAACATACCGATTTTTACCAGAATTCGACAACCGAGTTTTAAGCAATTGCCGAAGCGAATCGCAAAAACCGAAGACAAAATTTAAAATCGAAGTAAAACGATCGTAAGTCTGAGCAAGCAAAAATCTCACCAGTTCTCATGTTAATTTACGAATTATGTTTGACCTCACTGGACCTTGACCTATTGACCGATTTTGACCAAAAATCTAATTCAGCGCTAGCATCACCACTCCTGATCACTGATGTAATTGACATTGTAGCTTCTCCGTTCTCGGTTATCGTTGCCTCACAAAAAACAAACAAACAACAGCATCATAGACTGTCCGGTGACTACGATAATCGTCCAACTTGACTCTGACCTGTCTAATAAAACGCTGTCTTAGAGCAAGGAGGCGACCAACCAGATTCTACGATGATTCTGTACCAATACCATCAAAAATCGAATTGTTTTGAAGTTTGACCTCACTGTGGACCCTGACTTTGACCGATTTGACCCAAAAATTAATCAGCGCTAGCCACCACCCTCGTCTGATCCATTGGATGTAATTTTGACATTGGTAGCTTCTTCCGTTCTCGAGTTATCATTGTTTGGATGTTGACCTCACTGTGACCTTTACTTTGGACCTTATTTTACCAAAATCGTAATCAGCAACTAGCCATCCACCCTCCTGAACAATGTCTAATTTGGACATGGTTAGTTTACCGTTCTCGAGTATCTGTTACCCAAACCATAAAAATCGAATATTGACCTCACTGTGACCTTACCTTGACCGATTCGACAAAGTCTAATCAGCATTGCCATCACCCTCCTGAATTCACGTGTTGAATTGACATTGGTCAGCTTCTCCTTCCGAGTTATCGTGTCCTACAACAACAAACAAACACAACATTACAAACAAACAAAAACCAATGTCAACCCGTGGTTTGATCCGTATTTGCCAAAAGGTGACCACGTTTACTTCTTAGTCACACTGGAGGGTGACAGAGCTCTATCCACCAGGAGCGAACTCCTTGAGAATATCTCCTACGACATATCCGATGAGAATGCGTTCTACAGAAGTAACCATGAAAAATATGCGCTTTGCCTCATAAACAGCACCACCCTCTAATTGTCTCAAGCTTGATATATCTAAGAAAGCCAACTCATCGATGTGTTCAATTGAGGTACTACACGATATTGGTTCTTAAAACTGAAAATTTGACTGGGTCAAATAGGTTACCTAGGCGTAACCATAAAGGTCAAGGCCAATCGCACCAAAAATAATCAGTGAATAGCCAGACGATGAACTATTATTCCCATGAAGTTTGAAGACGACCGATCAAAATTACTCCAAAATAAAGGTTTCGGTCGACTCCCAATTTGCGACAAAGTACCTGACCTTGACCTTGACCTTCAAATATTTATGCTGAAAGGACCTTATAGGCCTCTGATATATGCGAATGTTACAAAAATTTCAATTGAAAACTGTGGCTTCGGCAGGGGAGTGATTATACGGCTATTAAGAATGTAAAAAAAAAAAAAAAAAACAACAACAAAAAAAAAACACTTAAGTCAAGCCAATCGCCACCAAAAATTCAATCATGTGAGCGGCCAGACATTGAACTATCTTCCCCTAATTTTGAAGACGATCCGATTCAATATACTCAAAAAAATAAGGGTTTTTGCGATTCCCCTGATTTGCGAACAGTGGACCTTGACCTTTGACCTTTCCTTCAAATTTTATGCCTGAAGATGGCACCTATAGCCTCTGATATTGCGAAGTTACAAAAATTTCCAACAATGAAAACAAAATTGAAACGTGCTGCAGATTTTTTTCTGATACAGAAAACAAAAAAAAAAAAAAATAATAAAAAAACATACAAGCGACTAACATATCTTGCATAAAACTCGTTTTGGCAAGAAACAAACAAACAGAAAACGGAATCATCAATAACTTGACGGAAATCTTTAGATTTCGTAATAACAAACATCAAACAGAAAAACAAACAAACAAGCAGTCATGATGTACTACGAAAATCGTCAAACTTGACCTCTGACCTTGTCTAAAAAAGCGTCTTGAGAAAGGTAGCGACGCAAACCAATAGTTTCTACATGATTCTGTACGAAACCATCAAAAATCGATGTTGGACCTTCACCGTGCCATGGACCGGAGCCGATCTTTGACACAAATCTAATCAGCACATAGCCCATCACCCTCCTGAATCACGTGGTGTAATTTGACATTCTGTAGCTCTTCTCAGTTCTCGAGCTTATCTGTACCAAAACCATCAAAAAAATCGAAGATTTGCACCTCACCGTGACTTGACCGTTGACCGAATGTTGACCAAAATCTAATCAGCACTAGCCATACCCTCCTGAATCACGTGTTGTAATGTACATTGGTAAGCTACTTCCGTTCTCGATATATCTTTACCAACCATCCAAACATCTAAATGTTGACCTCACCGTTACTGCCGTTGACCGATTTTGACCAAATCTAATCAGCAACTAGCCACACCCTCACGAATCACGCTGGGTAATTTGAATGTGTAGCTATCTTCCGTCTCGAGTTATCGTGCCTACAAACAAACAACAAACAACAAACATACAAACAAACAACAACAGTAACGGAAGTCATCAATTATACTACGAATCTTTTAATTCTAAGTAACAAACAGAAACGGAAGGATCCAATATACTACGAAATCCTTTAATTTCTAAGTACAAACAGAAACGGTATCATCAATATACTTAACGAAATCACAGATTCGTAAGTATTAATTTGTTCGAATAATGTTGTGGATGATGTTGTAAAATCACGACACACACATAAATCTGTGACGTCATTCTGCAACGGACGTGTGGAGGCGAGGCTGGAGCGATCCACGCTAATTTATGATGAAAAACATTGTTTCCCACCTTGTCTTGAGAGGCGATATCATTCCACGATCTCGAACTGATCTCCACTTTCAAGCATATCTGAAAAAAACCTCATGTAAAAATAAAATAACTGTCACATATTAATTCAACATATATGTCATCAACGCACACTCACCATGCCCAATTCAATCAGATAACTTTACTCCAATTACATTACTTTAACTCCTCCTAACAAGGAAATAAGCCCAAGAACGATGTTTGGGAAGATCTAACAGGGGTTCCAAAGACAACTTTGGTGTTGATATGTATGTGTGATCCGCAGTTCGAGAGCTGACACGATGGAAGCTCTCCAGGTCCCTTCAGAATGCCTGTTCCTGATGGCCGTCAGGCACAGACTAATACTCACGTGGCGCAGATTGCTTAAGCAACCGCTGATGTACTGCCAAATCTGGTGAGATACACGACCTGTCGCAGTGTTACCGTTTCCGGTGATTGACGCCACAATTCAAGTTCGTGCCCTCGATGCTAACTGTGTAAACTTCTCGTATCAGGCAGCCGGCGAACTGCCAAGTAGCACAGCTAAAAAAGCAATTATGTACAGAACTCAGGTTGTGCCACGCTTGAACACAGAAGGGAAAAGACAAACGAGCTGATCTATCATATATAAGCAGTTTATTGAAATTATGTGGAAAGTTGCAGTGCACATAATAATGTTTTAATCAAGAGCATTATATCTACAAGGATTTGTGGGTGAGCGCAAAATAAATGCAAATATTTACAAAAGAGGACAGAGTGCAGAGCTAAACCCACATCAGATAATACACATTCTTAACTTACACTAATCACGATGGCCACAAAGACACACCTTCAGAAATGTAGAATAGCAAGAAGATAGAGACAGCTCGATGAGTTTGTCCGACCTAGAGGATACCTGGACGACCGATGGACAGTTGTAACCCATCGCTAGGTGGGGAAAGATTGAGAAAACTGGGGTGTCAACATACGTGCAATAGATGGTGCATAGCGTGCAGAGGAAGAGGAAAATAGAAAGAGGGCGTGTCTGTGGAGACAAACGGGCTTCAAAAGTCTGAACCCAAATCCGAACAAAGTACACCTGGGAATGAGAGAGGCTCATGGGCTGCTGTGGGAAACAAGCGGCAAGTGAGCGTCCTTACCCAGCAAAGGCAGATCCACCGAGAGTTCCGGTTTCACGTTTCGTCCAAAATGACTGAACTTACGAAACTTTCTCCTCTTCTCTGTTCACCTCTTCCTCTCTGCGACGCACGGCAATCAACACAAAGCACTAAAGTGTCCTATTGTGCGAAATGGCCCTAAGGTGTTATTAAATATATGCATTAGCCCAGACCCCCCTTATGCAGTGTTTGCCAGGTGTTGGAGTATCGACGTTACATGTGTGTCGGGAGTGTACAGCAGGCTGTCCAGTATCTAACATGGTGGTTTGTACCAGAGAGCGCCTACTTTTTTCTTCCCCTTCTACGGCTGCCCACCAGCCTCCTGACAGTGCATGTCAGCAACGTGCCAGCAACCCATTGCGGAGAGCTGCTGCGGTTGCTCGGACGATGCG
Source organism: Eptatretus atami (assembly GCA_035128595.1). Classification (NCBI taxonomy): domain Eukaryota; kingdom Metazoa; phylum Chordata; class Myxini; order Myxiniformes; family Myxinidae; genus Eptatretus; species Eptatretus atami. The sequence continues at coordinate 25,052 of JAXMNL010000756.1, forward strand.
ACCATACGTCCGCGAGCGTCGCTTAAGGCCGCCCGCAAAGAAGGAAGGAAACTGCTTTGCCAGCTGGCTGCTGTTATGAGGAGTGCTCGAGGCTTCTCCTTGGCCATGAATCCAGCGTGCAGGTGTTCCAGTTCGTCTGGTCCAACCACAAAGCCTCTGACTTCCTGAATCCCTGCCATGGCGCGACCACGTCTTTCACCAGTAATCCCTGCGGAGCCCAACACCCGATTGCCCTGTCTGGTGTATAGGCAGGCCTGGATTCGCTGATACGACTTGTGAGAACCAGCTGGAACGACCAGCATAGTCTTCCTCTCCCTGCGTCGACCTCCGAGGGGCTGGACGCGACGGCTGGTGCGTGACGGTGCACAAAAGGAGTACGTCGCCGTCATTTGTCAGCGCATGCCGATCGGGCCGATAGGAGTACGAGCGCCATCTTGCCAGGCTGCATGCCGAGCTGGGCGATCGAATCCGACACATCGGCTTTCACGACCGCATCGTGCCTTAGACTTTTTCCTCTCGTTCATGAGCACCACAGTACTCCGTGTCTCTGCATGTTGTCCAGCCTCAGGTTTTATTTTGCTGACGGCTCCCTTCGAAACCCGTTATCCGTAGCTCCCTCGTTAAGAGTGGGGTAGAGTGAATGTAACTGTATCGTGAAGCTGTGTGCTGTGTCGTGTTCCCCGATAAGTGTTCCCAATAAATTGGTGATTATACAATTTTGCCGCCCTTTGAATATTGTGCCGCGCTGAAGAACAAGCTCGATTGTATTAAAGCCAACGGTAAGGAACGGCACACTCTCGCTCGGTCTCTGGCAAACCGTCTGTAGCCGGGTCTATTATCCCCAAACTGGCATAAGCCCAGGTGTACTTTTGTATCGTGATCTTGGCGCGTGACCCGAACCTATGCCAAATTAGCCGGCGTTATAACCCTGAGACGCGTGTGTGTAAGTGCCTCGAATCGTCAACATATCAGCTCACTGATTGTCAGCACCTCACACAATTAATTCTCCACACCACACATTCACCTTCGCACACTCTCAAACAAGTTGCAGTGCACTTCACCCCCCGCCCCCTCAATGGCCCACTGCCCTCCGGCTCACGTGTTTCACAAGGAGCGCAAATACTCCTTCATTCTTCTTCTGCCTCTCTATCCCTCTTTACTTCTTTCTGTTCCGATGACGTGGCATCTATTGTATCTGTGACAATTGACTGCGAGGAGGGCTATGTGCCGCATAAGAATTTTCTAATATCGTGACACTGCTGTATACACGTGCTCTTTGCAAATCATGATAGAACAACTTTTTCCAAACTGTCAGGTTCAGAACTAAATTCGCCAAACTGTCAGAAATAAATCCCTCAGCAACGTCCATTTCGCATTCCAGAGTTTCGAATGAAAAACCTCAAAATTCCTGTTGGTCTGTGTGTCCCTCCGCGACCCTCATCCGCCCGAAGTGTTGGCGCTCATATCTCAAAGGTTATTCATTAAACGAACTGAAAGTTGGAACATACATCGGACAATACCTCTAATTTCATGGCTTTCAAAAACAAATTCCAGCTTTTGTTGTTCTTTTTTGATATTTTTGCTCATTTGCTTGAGCTTGATTCTGTTCTTGTGCGACAAGATGCAAGCGTGTGTTAGAAGCAGAGACTCCTGCAAGCAATCATGGGAACATGAAGTGCCCTCCCTGATATGGACGTTTCCCTTTGTATGAACTTTTCTCGAGCATTATTGTTCCTCCTGAGAACACAAGGGCGTGCAGCACGAACACGGAGATTTTTGAATGTGCCGTATTTTCTATGTTGCATTTTGAATAACCAGGAATGTAGATCTTTTCTATTGTTTCCGCATGGAAACAACCATATAAAGGAGCCTGTTTCTATGCCCGAGCATTTTCCTCAAAAAAATTAACACTGTGTAGTACGTGTTCTATAAACTCTCGAGTTTCTCACCTCTGCACGAAGTGGAGGAGGTGATGTTTTCAACCTGTCTTGTTGTTTGTCTGTGAGCAGGATCATCAGAATGTTTGGATGGATGAGGATGAAACTTTGTTGAAGATCCAGATCCGATCCGATACACAGTGTTCTTTTTACGTTGACAAGTGTGCCAAAAACACATGGAGCACGATATCTCAAAACGTTGTGACGAGTTATGACAAAACGAGGTGGATGAGTTGGGTCGAATGACAAGAACAAGCCGATTTAGATTTGGTTCAGGTCTGAATCCAGATCGGCCTATCAGTGATACAAAATGTAAACTGTTCAGCCTGGTGGAGCATGCATGCGCTCCACTGAGTGCTGCTCTCGTGATAATTAAACTTCCTCCTATAGGATAGGGAAGGCTGATTATGTTGTCGGATGTTTCCCCAATGAGCACCCCCATTTTTTCATGGTACCCCAGTGTTTGTAAGACACTTAGGAGGACGAAACCCATCATTAGGTTTTTTGTTTTTTTTTCCTCCTGCCCTCGCAATTTTTAACCTTTTGTTCTAAAATCCACACTTATATCCCTATTTTGATGTCAGTCAATGGAGTTCGAAACACATGTCATCACGGATCATGAACCCAGGGTAAGTCATGGGCGTCACCCAAGGTAAGATGGGAAGCCAGGGAAGGCTTCCTTGTGATCGCAGTTCACCGAGTTGTTATTATTATAATTATCATGATCAACATAAACTACTGTTATCATGAGAATGAGTTTGTGGTTTCAACCTCTCGTATGGAGGGAACGAATCATCAACGATGTCGGACTCGACCTTCACTTTCACACAGAATCTGAAACAACAACAATTCCATGAAGTAAATAATAAACTTTCAGGAACCACAAGAATGTCGGTTCGGATGTAACGTCACGTACCGCGGTCCGACTCTTATCCTCGGAGAACGACCATGGACCCGCGTTCTGAGGGATCATCCTCCCTGATCATCGTGCTCGTCGTGACTGTCGAGACTGGAAGGAACACGAGTTCCTCTCTGATTGTGTTACGAGAAAACAACACGATTAAAATTCTGAATAATGATGAGATTATTATTACACTCAGAAGCCAAAACCTGAATTACAACATTAAACGGAGATCAGTTCTGGTACCGACTGGGACAACAGTTCGTCGTTCTTACATCACTTCGTTTCAGGAACGGGGCTTTGGATGTGCGGGTCTGTGTCTCATATTTCGTGTTATTCTGTCCTCACGGATCGGACTCTGGTACAGATAGACAGGGAGATAAACACTGTCCCACACGTTAAACATTCACAAGATAGAAATCAAACACAATCGTGTTTATACACCGCACAGCGTTTAACATTCACAGATAGAAATCAAACACAATCGGTTATACACCGCAACGCGTTTAAACATTCAAGATAGAAATCAAACCCAATCGTGTTTATACACCGCACGCTTTAATTCACAAGATAAAATCAAACCCAATCGTGTTTATACACCGCACAGCGTTTAATATTCACAAGATAGAAATCAAACCAATCGTGTTTATACACCGCACAGCGTTTAATTCACAAGAATAGAATCAAACCCATCGTGTTTATACACCGCACGCGTTTAAATATCACAAATAGAAATCAACCCAATCGGTTTTATACACCGCAACAGCGTTTATATTCACAAGATAGAAATCAAACCCAATCGTGTTTCTACACCGCACAGCGTTAACATTCACAAGATAGAAATCAAACCCAATCGTGTTTATACACCGCACAGTTTAATATTCACAGATAGAAATCAAACCCATTCGTGTCCACCGGGAGACGCTGCCCGCCACCAATCTCGCGGCCGCTGACATCATCGACCTCTCCAGGAGGAACCATTTACACCTTGGACACCATGACGTGGACCACACGGAAACAGGGTACACCACATTTAAACCAATCACATCAGTCTATTCCACGATGTGGGAATGACGAGGATCGCAGCCAATTCCACCCCATAAAAGCAATTGCTTCTTGCGTGTAGTATACGATATTATACTTAATATACCCACAATGAAAATGAGCTTGTGCTTAATAAAGTGTTTCGTTGTCACAAATTTGTTACTGCGCTGCATCACCGGCTTTTGATATATCCGACGGTGAGTACCTTGCAAAGTCAACTTCGGAGGCTAACTTGGCGGCCATCTGAAAAATGGCCGCCATCTTGGATTTTCAAATGGCAATCAGCGATTGTGTGCCAAAAGGCAAAAAAAAAAAATGCTGGAAGCACGGACATTTTGTTTGCCGATGGACATCGAAGCCGATAGACCGGAGAAATCACAAGAAACAGGAAGCATCTGTAAATTAAAAATAAATAAATAATGAAAAATCAATGCAGGTGAGCGACCGAGACAATGGGAAACAAGGGTCTTCTTGCTGCAATGTGTGAGCACACCTCACTAGTGTGTGTGTATGTGTGTGTGTGTGTGTGTGTGTGTGTGTGTGTGTGTGGTGTGTGTTTGTTGTGTGTGTGGTTATATATTACAACAATAATATATATTATATATATATACTGTATAATATATATATATCTATTTATATATATACTATATATATATTACATAATATATATATATATATATATATTATTATATATATATGGCTGAAATAGCGCCATCTTGGTAGATCCGTATTACAAATCATTTCCTTCATCGTCTTCATAATACAATGAACCTACTCAAAAATAATCTGTTGTGATCAGTAAAATTTTTCGAAAATGATAATATTTTAAAGTGATTTCAAGAATGTTCCGCAGTCCTCTTGCTCACCGAAGCGGGCCGTTTGCAATGAGGCTGCGGCGAAATCATGAAACAATGAGTCGATTTGAGTGGGAAGTAGTGTCTGTAGATAGTAGAAAAAATCTGCCAATTATGATACAAGCATAAAATTTGCATTCTGTCTGCAGGGCTTTCTGATCAATCTGCCCATTGGCCATTTGAAATCCAAGATGGCGGCCATTTTTCAAGATGGCCGCCAAGTTAGCCTCCCGAAGTTGACTTTTGCTTAGAATATTTGTAGTTGTCCGATTTGCATGATCTAAGTGTGGATCCTATGTTTTCAAGCCTGCTGGAGTGGATTTTCCTGTTTTAAAGCCCCCTGACAACACTTTTTCTGATTTTGCACATTGTTTATGATTTTCATACGTTTGCATGACTTAACGTGTATGTTAGTAGTAGCTACTTATGCATGCAGTGTAGGGGTGTATGTTAGAGGTAGTACCTTTGTTTCAGCAGTCAGCCACATCCCTGGATGGACTACTGGCACTGTCCTCATCACTGGCCCACTCTCATCTATGGCTCAAGAAGTTGCTAGTGCACCGCATCGGCCACACCCTGGTAAACCGCGTTGGCTCGTGGGCTAAACTAGATGAGTGTAGCACACAGAAGGTCTCTGCGTGTGATGGAGTACATCTAGCTCCAAATTTTGAAGTGCACGAAGTTGATGAAAACAGATATGCTGATTGAATCAGGCCACCTACCAGTCCTTTAATCAACATTTCCAGTTCATCTTTCCTGTCTGCATCCAGTGTCACCAGACAAGACAAGTACACCAGATCACTGTATGCAGCTTGTCAAACTGATGAAGGAAGCATACCATGACTACCGCTCTGAAGAGTCTAACAGATCAGATCTAACCTTTGAAGATTGGTGTGAACAACCGAGGCAAGAGAGTCCACAGTTCCAGTTCTGGAGTCTGGTGCTGGACGTGGAGCTCACCATATTCACGCTATATCCGCTGATTCAGAGAAGGAGACTTCAACCTGCACCATTAAGCACTTTCAGAACTGGCGCCTTACTTCTTTGCGAATAACAATGTCAACTATGCGCCGATGGATCCCAGTTCACCTCCCGAGATATGATGTCGCTTGAGCAACAACATCCAGATGTGCCAGGAGTTTCACAAAGGGAACTTCGTTACACAAGTCTAGAAGAGAATTCTCTGCCTTGGCAATCGACCAAGCCCACGAGCAAAATAATGCTTTCATCAAAGGTGACGAGGAACAATTGTGTTGACAGAAACCCGGCAGCACTTCGTAGGTGGCTGGTCGCTGGACCGAAGTGAGTCGTCTAGTAGCTGGATACGAGGCCATGTCTGTATGAAAGATGCAACCAACAACAGCAGACACCATGAGCAGACACTGAGTGCCCAGAAATCTTTCTTTAAGGTAAAGCACTCTCTGCAGTAATGCAGGAGATGGAAACCCATTCCAAGAAGAATCAGCCGACCTACTGGTACTAGACATGAAGAACATTGCAGACCCAACTCTAGCCAAATGGTAGCTACACATCACCAGCGGGGCAAAGAACAGTTCCATTCATTCATGGAGGGGCTACAAAATGAAGGTGAATGTCCTTTCTATCATCCAATCAAGAAAAACATTGTTTCTTTCTTCAAACAAGAGCAAGCTGGGGAAAGTTCGAAGGAGAAAGTCCTGAAAGACGACTGTCAGCTTTCTCACGACTGTTCATCTCATGCCAGAACAGGCAGTGTGACTGCAAGAATTTCAAGCATGAGAATCAGTCACACCCTGCACTCTCCAGTGACAGCGGCAAGCTTCATACATGTCACAATCACAGCTGGCTAAATCTTGAAGAGCAAGTGAACATCCCAGACAGAGAACCAAGGGAGATGCAGTCATCATTGATCTCAGCACTTATCAATGCCCTACTCCACACACTTCAAAGATATTTGATGACTATGCTAAAGAAGACATATCCCAAAGGTGGAATCCTATGGTGTCAGGTACGAGAGGGTGGACGTAGTGTTTGATGTGTACAAAGAAGTCAAGTCTGAAGTCCGAGGCAAGGTCGAAAAGGGGGCAAGGAAACAGAAGAAGGTGACAGGAACCAGTTAGACCCCAAGTAAACTGGAGAAGCTTTCTTCGAGATGACAGCAACAAGACTGAACTGTTTCACTTCCGCGAAAAGATGTGTGAAGCACAGACGACAAGCACAGTCATTGTCACAAAAGGAGAAGATGCCATTAGCAACACAAGGAAGTCACTGGATGCTGTGTCTCCATGTTGTCATGAAGAAGCTGACACTCGAATATTTGTACACGCCAGAGATGCAACGACGGATGGTAGCAAGTCCATTATCATTAAGGCTAATGCACGGACGTACTTGTCATAACAATATCTTACTGCCATCCTTACAGGAACTAGGTCTTGAGAACATGTGGATTGCTTTGGCCAAGGAGCCAAGGCGCGATGATTCCAGTCCATGAGTAGTTTCTGCAATAGGCCTGAGAAAGCTAGAGGGATCCATACTTCCATGCATTCACTGGGATTGACTCGTCGTGTTCTGCCTTCCGGTAAAGGGAAGAAACTGCATGGCAGACATGGAACGTCTTTGAGATGTTTCTGAAACATTCACCAATCTCAGCCAGCATCCAACATTGATTCGTGATCTTCACCTGCAAGGCTGAGAGATTCGCTGTCCTCATGTATGACAGATCAAGCGCAGCCACTGGTGTGGACGGAGCAAGACTGATCTCTTTGCCCGCAAGTAGAGGCCGGCCAACTCAATTCCACAACACAGGCAGCCCTCAGAAACATGCAAAGCGTGCGGCCTATCAGGCTGATGATCTGGGGCCAGGCAACCATCTCCAGTCCAACACGAGCAGTCCCTGAATGGGGATGGACACAGAAAGGAGACGTGGCGAGATATGTTGGACAACACTACTCCCTATTGCAGCCAAGCTGTCAGGAACTGACCAACTGTTCCTGTAAGAAAAGTTGCAAACCGGAGATGCAAGTGCTTTCAATCAGGGCTCCCCTGCACAGCACTCTGCAGCTGCATATGTGGACAGTAGCAGCTGGAGGAACATTCGCATGGTATGCATAACTTTGAACATTTACTAGCCAGGGCCCGGTTGCAGAGAAAGCCTTAGCTTCATATGACAATCATTAAAGTGGTGCAAATCAGAAAAAGTGTGTGTCAGGGGCTTTAAAAACAGGAAAATCCACTCCAGCAGGTTGAAAAATAGGAACCACACCTAGATCATGCAAATCGGACAACTACAAATACTTCTAAGCAAAAAGTCAACTCGGGAGGCTAACTTGGCGCCATCTTGAAAAATGGCCGCCATCTGGATTTTCAAATGGCCAATCAGGCAGATTTGATTATAATTCCCTGGAGAACAAAGTGCCAAATTTGATCTTGTAACATCATTTGCACGATTCTCTCAAAAATTGCTGTTATCTGCCCACTGAAGGAAGACAGACGCACCAAATGAAGTC
>JAXMNL010000758.1:4039-26639 GCA_035128595.1 Eptatretus atami
ACCTGCCATGTGTCATCCACTTCCCATGTGGTATGTATGGTGATAACCATGACGTCATTAGTGAAGTGGTATTCCAGCCATAATTCGTTGAATTGAAATCCTTTTCTGAAAAATTTGAAACTTCATTTATCTAATCTATGACCAGACGTGAGTGAATAATTCAATTTTTGACGCTCATAACCCATTCCAAGAAACAATGTGATATAATGGGGTGCATGGATGAGACGAGCATGTGGGCCATATAAGTAGTGGCCATAATTGTGGGTGTTCAGTTAAAATGTGTAAATTTGGTTCAGAATGAACGTCAAGTGAGACTATGTGCTCTCCGAGTGCTGTTCAAGTTCGAAAAGTGATTTATTGATGACAATTGAAGTCACCACTTGAGGAAGAAAAGTTTGGATGAGGATAGAAGTGGTCCATGTTTCGGATAGTGAGGTGTAGATGGAGTCATCACTTTTGGTGGACGGTACAGTACACATATAACATGAAGTGGGAGTGGAGGGGAAGCCGTAGCCAGAGGTATTTCTGGGGTGTGGGAGTGAGGGCAGTGCATGGAGAGTGAGGAATAGAGTCTTTGATGAAGAGAGCAACTCCTTACCAGGACGAGGCTCAGGTCTGTCTTCCGGAGGAGGGAGTACCAGGAGAGATACTTGGGAGTCAGAGACGTTTTGGGGAGGAAAGTTTCGTTGGCAGAAAATATATGTATGTTTTGTCTGTGGCAACCTGTATGGAAAGATCTGAAAGGTTTGAGCGAAGGCCCCGGATATTTGAGTCCACATTGTTTAATGAAATGGAGGGGGGAGGCTTTGGGTGCAGGGGGTGGAGGGGGGGAGGATAGGACAGGAGGAGGGAGAAGGGGAGGAAATGGGGATTGTGTGAAGAGGTGTGGGGATTGCAGAACAGCAGGGAGGGGCCGATGAGGAGGAGAAAAGGCTCTGTGATGCTGAGGGGGAGAGAGGGGGGAAGAAGGAGGCAGGAGACAGTTGAGGATTTGAGGAGGTGGAGTGATGAGATGGAGGTGAGAGGGCAGTGGAAGGAGGCAGTTTGTGGTGAGAGGGGGGAAATTTTGAGAGAGTGAGTGAGGGGTGAAATGGTGGAGAATGAGTGGTGAGAGTGTGGAAGGAAGGTGAGGGTTTTTGAGAGAGGTGAGAGGGAGTTGGAGGGAGAAGAGTGTGATGGTTGCTTTGAGAGAGAGGGGTGAGTTGGCACTGAAGTTGGAAAAAAGGGATGTATGGGAAAGTGACACTCAGAGCAAACTGGGGTTTTTATAAGTTTAGGTCAGGATGCGATTAAACACATTTCTTGATGGACGCAATAAAGGCAATTCAGAGAATGGAGAGAAGAAAACGCTGTAACAGTTGGATTTTTAAGGCAAGGTATGAAGGAAAGGTCGAATTGAGAGCAGTCTGTTTAAATAGTAGAAGAGTAGTGAATTATGATACAGTAAAGAGTACCACACACGTGTGAAAGAGAAATGAAGCATTTTAAGAGATCGTTTTTATTTTTTTTTATATTATGATGATTATATTATTGTTTGAGAGAGTTTCATCAGATTAGTAATGGAAGTGTTTGTGAGAAAAATCGTGGAAACAGATCACGTGGTTATGGGAGAAGCATGTGGCCATGGGAGGTGCAGAGTCAAAAGTGAATTTATTTATTTTCAATAAGGATTGCATAACATTCGGAAAGGGAAGGTTGAAGTAAAATCGTGGAAGTGTATGGTGAATTTGGATCTGAAACGCAGTGTGAAGCTGCTGGGTCGATGAAAAGTACCAGGAAGAGTAGAGAGACACGTGGTTACAGGAGGTGTATCGATCGAAAGGATACGAGGGAGATTATTGATTTTTGATGTATTTTTGAAGAACTGGTAAGATTCGGGAATGGAAGGTTGTATGAAGAAATTGTGAAGGTAATGGCGAGAGAGGGTCAGCTCAGTATAATAAAGATGGTGTGCTGGCAGAAGAACGAAGAAGAAGAAGAGGATGAAAAAGAAGAAAGATCGGGACTTGTGAGTATGCAAGGAGAAAGGTAGTTTTTTGGGATTTAAGACAAAACACAGTGTGTTTAGTTTGGAGGGATGAAGACATTTGGAAAGTGGGGAAAATTGGATTTGAAGGTAATCGGGAGAGAATACTATAAACTATCGTCACAGAGAGGGGAAGGATGGGTGGCTCAAGGACACCCGGTAGACAAGGTCGACAAAACTCACAAAATAGCACGATTTTAGAAACAAAACCGATCGAGGAACACTCAGAAACATGTGTGAGAAAATAAACAGTTAACACGGCACATATAACGACCGGCATCTTAACTTTGAGAAAGTCGGTAGAGATTTCAAAGTTTTGGAAGATTTTGAGGCTTTGGAAGATTGAAGCTTGGGGAGAATTGGAGGATTTGGAAATTGGAGGAATTTGAAGATTGGCAACTCGGAATGTGACAGAGCATTGTTCCGCCATTTTCGTGCTCGTCCGCCATTTCGAGCTTCCCGTCATTTTCAAGCTCGTCCGCCATTTCAAACTCGTCCGTCATTTCATTTCAAACTTCGTCCGGCCATTTCGAGCTCGTCCGACATTTCGAGCTCGCCGCCATTTCGAGCTCGTCCGCCATTTCATACTCATCGCGGATTTCGAGCTCGCCCGCCATTTCGAGCTCGTCCTCCATTTCAAACTCTCCGCCATTTGAGCTCGTCAGCCATTCGTGCTCGCGCCGTCATTTTGAGCTCGCCCGCCATTTCGACCTCGTACGCCCATTTCAAACTTGTCCGTCCTTTTCATTTCGAACTCATCTGCCATTTGAGCTCGTCCTCATTCAAACTCGTCCGCCATTTCGAGCTCGCCCGCCATTTCGACTCGTCCTCCATTTCAAACTCGTCCGCCATTTTGAGCTCGTCAGCATTTCGTGCTCACCCGCCATTTTGAGCTCGCCGCCATTTCGACCTCGTCGCCATTTTAAACTTGTCCGTCCTTTCATTTCGACTCGTCCGCATTTCGAGCTCACCGCCATTTCGAGCTTGTCCGCCATTCAAACTCGTCCGTCATTTCATTTCGAGCTTGTCGCCATTTCGGCTCGTCCGCCATTTCGTGCTCGTCGCATTTTGAGCTCGCCCGCCATTTCGACCTCGACGCCATTTCAAACTTGTCCGTCCTTTCATTTCGAGCTCATCGCCATTTCGGAGCTCACCCGCCATTTCGAGCTCGTCCGCCATTTCAAACTCGTCCCTCATTTCATTTCGAGCTTGTCCGCCATTTCGAGTCGTCGCATTTCGAGCTCGTCGCCATATCTCAGCTCGCCAGCCATTTCGAGCTCGTCGCCTTTTCGAGCTCGTCCGCCATTTCAAGCTCATCGACATTTTCGAGCTCGCCCATTTCGAGCTCGTCCGCCATTTCATACTCACTCGCAGTTTCGAGCTCGTCGCCATTTCGAGCTCGCCGCCATTTCGAGCTCGTCCTCCATTTCAAACTCGTCCGCCATTTGAGCTCGTCAGCCATTTCGTGCCTCTGCCCGCCATTTTGAGCTCGCCCGCCATTTCGACCTCGTACGCCATTTCAAACTTGTCGTCTTTATTGAGCTCCGTCCGCCATTTCGAGCTCGATCCCGCCATTTCGAGCTCGTCGCCATTTCAACTCGTCCGCATTTAATTCGAGCTTGTCGCCATTTCGACTCGTCCCATTCTCCGCTGATTCGAGCTCGTCGCCATTTCGAGCTCGCCCGCCATTTCGAACTCGCCTCCATGTCAAACTCGTCCCCATTTTGAGCTCGTCAGCCATTTCGTCTCGCCCGCATTTTGAGCTGCCCCCATTTCGACCTCGTAGCCATTCAAACTTGTCCGTCCTTTCATTTCGAGCTCGTCCCCATTTCGAGCTCACCCGCCATTTCGAGCTCGCCGCCATTTCAAACTCTCCGTCATTTCATTTTCGAGCTTTGTCCGCCATTTACTTCGCGCTCGCCGCCATTTCGAGCTCGTCCATTTCAACTCGTTCCGATTTCCGCACATTCGATGTCGCCCGCCATTTGAGCTCGCCCGCATTTAGCCTCGTACGCCATTTCAACTTGTCGTCCTTTCATTTCGAGCTCGTCCGCCATTTGAGCTCGCCCGCCATTTCGTGCTTGCCCGCCATTTCGTGCTCGTGCACTTCGTGCTGTCCGCCATTTCAAGCTCGTCCATTTCGTACCAGTCGCAATTTCGTGCCCATCCACACATTTTCTGCCCTTCTGCCATTTCGTGCCCGTCCGCCATTTCGTGCCCGTTCCCCCATTTCGAGCTCGTCCGCCATTTCGTGCCCGTCCGCCATTTTGTGCCCTTCCGCATTTCGTGCCGCTCCAGCCATTTCGTGCCCGTCCCCATTCAGAGGCTCGTCCGAACTTTTTCGTCGCCCGTCCGCCATTTCATGCCCTCCGCCATTTCGTGCCCTTCACCATTTCGTGCTCGTCCGCATTTCGTGCCCGTCCGCCATTTCGTGCCCGTCCGCATTTCGACCTCGTCCCATAACAGAGACAGGTGATTATCCTCTCTCACGGAAAGGACATTCCAGGCACTTCACCCCAAGGGACAGCCTCAGGTTAACCCAAGGAGATTGTCGTCTGGTGTACGAAACCTGAGCACCACTCTGACACACACGTGACCGTAATCTGACCCGGGAAGGTTCCCCGTGGTTTTCCTCCTATCATCATGAGTGGGGGTCCGAAGGGTCCTGAACTAACTTTTTCCTCAAAACTTTATGGAATCAATGGGAACTTGCACAGACACAATGTCGGGGTCTCTCATTAATCCTGAAAGTTTCAGCTTCCTCGGTCAAATCTCTCGGAGGAGTAGATGATACATACCCTCATACCTACATCCACATCCCGCATACCACCCACTACCCACATACATACCCACATCACATACCCCATACATACCACATACATACCCACATCACGTACCCCACCACATACCCACATACATACCCACATTCCCCACATACCAATATATAACTCCGTTATGGAGGGAAGATTGTCGATAAATACAAAACAGAAATAAAGAACGTTGTTTTGTCGACGGAAATGATCATCGACGAACTCGGACTCGATTTTCCACTTTCACAACACAATCTGAAACACAAACAATCCGTTAAAACGAAACGTTCAATCTTTGTATTTATTTTAAATCATGGACACGTGATGTGGCGGGAACCAATCAGACACCGCGATCTCGTGGTTCGCTTTTTCCCCAAACAGCTCGCGCTCTTCACTCGGTTACACACAGCGTACCGTCCTTCACCTGACACGACGTGCGGTCCACCATGACCGAGATCTCAGAGCGAACACCGGGATCCACGAGCGGCTCCGATGGAGGATACGTGGTGGTCCGGGAGGTTCTCCGGAAGACCGCGGGTCCATGGACGGTTCACCCGAGGACAAGGGGTCAGACCCGGTACGTGACGTTCACTCCGTACGAGAACTTGTGTTCCCGTGCTGATCCGTGCTGTGTACTAACACAGGAACTCATTGATTTAGTGTAGTCACGATGTCTGGAAGCGCGGAATTGAATTGTGAATGGAAATCCCATCCATGACATGTTACCTCCCTCTTGTACATGTATGACCTATTTTATACCTCATCACTTCATTCATCATTCGATTCCTCTTTAATCTCGTTTACAACAATCAGATGAAGATTTACTGGTGATGATGGGCCTTGCACCGGCACACAATGGCCTGTTTCATTGACGCCAGTGGCATCTTTAACGTCTCGAGGAATCACTGGATGAGAAGACAAGAGACTTACCTTTGCTTTGAGAGGAAGGTATGCTCACTGATGCAACACTTCCCTGTGCATCACCAGGTTGGGAGTTTATAGCTCGTCCTGTAACACCTTATTTAAGGCCAAATTATGTTCAATATTATATTTAAAGTGTGAAGGGTGAACTTAGTTACCACTAACCAGTCGCTGTTTGTAAAGCAGAGTTGGTGAGAGTTTACCAGGAACTAATTAATTCTGCTCGATGGATGGAAGTCACAAGTTCCAAGGTCAAAGTTTGACCCAAAATCATTTTTCACGAAATTTTGACTCTGAAGATGTGACCTCGACCTTTGACTGCTGTAAGAACTGTCTATGAAACATTGTCACGGGAAGGTGTTGTTTGTACCGACTCTGTTTATCTGTTTTGGTAATTATCATAAAGATATACCTGCTGGTGTTGGTTTAATGGTTGGGGTGTGGCTTGGTTTACTTGGTCCTGAGTTCAAATCCCACTTGGCTGTTGAATTAATACCAGGTGGGGTTGACTCAGCTTTGTCATCCTTCTGAGGTTGGCAAAGTGATACCAGCTTGCTGGGATGATTGAGCCGTTTGAGTATCCTGTGTCAGAGTGTTACCTGTCCAGGATTGTGTCCAATAACCAGGAGACTGCTGTGCAGCACTGCTGCTCTCTCTGTACAAGTGTGGCTTCATGGATGGATCATAAAGGACAGTTTAACAACATTACCATCACTGCAGGGTAGGGACTTGAACTCTCATGAGCACCTGACTAATTAAATAATTTACAGTTAATCATACCTCTTTTAATTGAGGAAAGTGTGAAAATGTAATGTTATAAGCTTAATTCGTGTTTGTTTACTTGTTTCCCAGCAATACTACCTGTCGCTTCGCTGATGGAATATTCAAGGGAAGAGGAGAGGAGGGAGGAACGAGGAAAGGAGGGAGGGGAAGGAGGAGGGGGGGAGGATGAGGGGAGGGGGGAGAGGAGAGGAGGGGTAGGAGAGAGAGAGGATAGGGGTGAGGAGAGAGAGAGGGATGGATAGGAGAGAAACCGATAGGGTGAGGGAGCAGTTGTTCAATTTGTCTGTCCGTCAGTCTGTCAACAAACATCAGTTTATGTTCGAGGAACAACTCCATTTAGTTGAAAGTTATATTTTGAACATTAATCGGAAAACAAACCTGTAGTTTTCATATACTTTGGCTTTGAATCGTCCTGATCTCACATGACAGGAAGAGGAGGAAGATAATAGTTTTTAATCCGCCTGCAAAATTGAAAAAAATTGAAAATCATTCCAAACAGGAAACTTACTGTTTTTAAGGATGTTACAAGGACACAAACAACAGTAGTTCGTCTCCCCCTCGATGCACCAAGCGAGCTGCACCAGTTACCCACCGGAGGATGTCACGGCAGAAAGAAAAATAAGACACCAATGTGCCCTTTGTGGTGTTATTATGGGTGAAACCTACAATGCTTCATCAAGTATTCACACCTCGACTTTTTCACATTTTGTTGTTCAGCCTGACTTCAAAATGGATAAATTTAAATGTTTTGTCACTGATCAACAACAAAATACCCTAATGACAAAGGGAAAACATATTGTTGCAAATTCGCGCTCCGGTCGCGTGCGATGGCCCACGTGACTCGAATCGCGACCGCCTCGCCCACGCGGACCGGACATCCAGTCGTGACCCTCCCGGCTAACGCCGGGATCCAGTGCACGGGTTGGACACTTTTCGGGCCTCACCACAACCCAGTCCGCATTCTACCGCGCGGGATAAGGTGAATCGCCGAAGGTCGATATACCTAGTACCGCACGGGTAACCTACCGAGGGATTGTAACCTCGCCACAGGCGTCGACTTCGGACACGATCCGCTTAAGCGGGCTCGTTCCGGGCTAACGGGAATAACCGAGCGGTGTTATCGTCGCCTTGACGGTTCAGATTAATTATCGGGCGGGCCCGCGCCTCAGACGAACCCTTTACGTGAAACAGATGGGAGACCCAACGAAGGAAGGACGCAGCGACACGGGGGAAGAATTCAACAGACAAGCATTTTATTTACAACACGCACACGTAGAGCACACAATAAAGAAACAGCATGTATTTACAGTCACAATAAGCAATTGCACATATATCAACCGGAAAACAAAAGACGCAGAGCTACGGACCGATTTACGCGAACAAGCGGACCACTTACACAATTCTACTTCACGGACTTGGCGCCGACCACACACCCGTTACGACAAACGCGCCAAAAGATAATGGACGTCCGACTTCCTTAGGTGTTGAGTCCTCGGCGACCGTCCTCTGCCGTGACTCCCGCTCGAGCGTGGTCGGCGAGGCTCTCCGGCGCGCCTCGCGCCTGCCGTACCGGCCTCTCGACGCCCTTCTGCCGACGAACTGGAGAGAGCACACGCCGAACCAGAAGAGGCCCCAGACCGGCGAACTCAGAGAAGCGAGCAGAGAAGAAAGAAACCCCAACCCCACCCCTGAAAAACACCCCCAAAAAAAAAAAACAACCACCCCCCCACCCCCCCCCCAACCATGCCTCCAAGCGAAGAACGAATCAACGAAGAAGAAGAGAGAAGCATCGACGACGAAGAGAGAGCCTCAGCCGCCTCCGCCTCTTGTACGCCGGCGCCACGCCCACGTTTCTCGGGCTCCACCTTCCTTCGAGGCGCTTCGGAAGGGGGGCGTTCCCTCTCGTTCCCTCCCACCTGCGGCTTGTGGGGGACGAGGGCGAAGCCGTTCGACGGCCTTCAAACGCTCAACCGTCGTACGTGACCGCTGAGGATGGCGTTTCGTGGTGTAGGTAGCGTGGTTGAGATGGTGGCGTGGGTTTGTGAGGGTGGTGGTGCTGGCGTTTGTTTAACGTGTGGCGTGGTTAGCGTTGTTGTTGTTGGGTGACTGTACACTGTACTTCAAGAAATACTCTTCTACCTATGGGACCTTATGATGTTTGCGAATTTTCCACAGCCGTAACAATACCCTCCCTTTTCTACAGACTCGTCCCGAGTCGTCAATTCATCGTGTGCCATCATGTGTAGTTTTCTTCCCTAGTACCGTTTTACCTACGGATCCCGAGGCGACATTCTGGTTATTCGTAGCCCCAAAATAAATAACCGAGGGCTGAGTAACTACTAAACAACCCACTCAATACGGGCGATTAAATAAATATTGCCGGCAGCTGACAGACATGCCGGGGGCGCACTCAAGTATTCAGAACACACTTAACCCTTAACCTTATAATTACACTAAACCATGGCCCAGGATCAATGGACTCTGCAGGGAAAAAAGGAAAGTCAAAGAAAACCCGGTGCAACGGGCCCCACTGCAGGCCCGTGTTAGGCCAAGCACAGGTTACGTTTGCAGCTGCAAAACTGTTTGCCTTGCGATGATCCGGCCCGCGCATGGCAAATGACAAGGGGGGCAAATCCAAAATTGAACGGGGAAAAATGTGCAGGCTGGAATGAACAGTAGGCATAGGCATGGCATGAAAGGTGACAGGCATACAACACTGCCGCGCTGAAAAGGGCGCGCTGCAGGCGAAACAAAGCCCGGCAGACGAACTGAGCCGGCACCAGGCTTAAGCAAACAGCCGTCGGACGATCAACGCGGCAAGCCTTGCAGCAAAACAGCACAGTCTGCCGTGCACAGTTGAGACCGCCCAATACTGGCCGTTGCTCAGTGCAGGTGGTTGGGGAGTCGGATGGGTGCTGGCCACTCGCAGAAGGCGGGGCTCGAGCCTACTCTTACCTCCCTCCACCTATCGCCTTTGGCCTGGTCACTGTCCAATACCCCTCCCCTTAATTTGTAAAAACCAATTTTAGCCCCCAATGATTTTTTTGTTTTTTTTATTTTATCTTCATCCCTTAAATCGTCCCTATACCCCTTTACTGTCCTTTGTTCAGGCTTAACCTATTCTGTCCCTAGCCTACTCCCAACCCCTACGTTCCCTTCCCGGAGGGGAATAGGGAGAGCTAGCGTCTGGTGTCCCGAGCCTCAACTCAAGCCTCAGGATGCCTCCCACAGACTCTCAGCGATCTTTAACCCATAGTGGTCCTCCAGCGGCCCACAACGAGAGCGGAAGGGATGGATGGTGCGGAGGGTACCTTCCTAATCTACCCTATCCATTTATACTTTTTAAGTACCCGCGGGCTTCAACAAGCGCCTCTCGCTTAACTATTGGTCTACAAACCCAGATTCCGTCGCCGTTTGGTGTCCTCAAATTTTTCGGGCTCGCCCCTAAATTTTTCTTCGTGTCACGGTCTCACTGTGCTGGGACCGTGGCTCCCTGGGCAGGCACTACCCTCTGCCGATTCTCCAGAACTTAATGGCACCCCCGGGCATACACTGCTCCAGCCTACCCCACAGCTCCCTAAACACCGGGGAATGTGCCCCATATGGCAACTCCCTGCGAAACGCAACACGGTGGCAGGCTGGCTCCGGGCCCTTTCCGAGGGTCAGCACGTGCCACAACAACTGCCCACGCGCGGCTAAGGCGCTCCCGGGCTCCGCACCAATGCGGGCGCAACCCGTGGCCCACTTACGTAATCCCGGCCACCATGGCCCTTGGCCTACCACGGCCGACTAAGCCCGGTGCCCGGGGTACCCACTCAGGCGATACTACACCTTTCAGCCAGCCGCTCCCAGCCCTCCAACAGGGCTCCTCACCCCTCCAAAAACGGGTTTCGAGCCTACACTCCCACACAACCAAAACGACTCCATTTTTGCAATTTAACAACCCACCTAACTCACTCTACACTTGACCCCGGGGTCCCTTGGGGGGAGTCACTCCTCCCCCCAATCACTTCATCGCACCATGCAATTCCACATTTCGACTCCATACACACAAGACCCCGCTGGCCTCACTCACTCGACATACTTGTTCACTTCCCATCTCTCACATTGCCTGCAATTCCATGTCTGAATCCTCTCACTCATCTCCTCATTCTACCTCGTGCTCCAGTCGTCCCTTAACACTATTAGCACGTTCCCTTTAAACACTACGTAGCTAGCTACGTCCCTCTACACATCCACAGTCTTCACTGTCTCTCAAATCTTTCATATCTCCGCATTTCTCCCACCTAAATTGACTTAATCCGCCTCACTAATCCTTCACGGGCCCATGAGGACTTACCCCTGCCCCATGGAAGCCGGTTTAGCTAAAGCTAACCCTCCCCCTAAATAGTGTATCCTGTGCCGGAGGGGATCTTCAACCGCTTACCGGGATCTGTCACCGAAGCGAGGCTTGCTTTTGTTAATTTTTTTTTTTCAATATTACTGCGGCAGCACCCAAGCGCGCAACTCGAAGCTCGCGCATTTGCACCTTGCCCGTGACGTCATCAGCTGCACGTGTAACCTCGTTACCTTTTGGGACGGTACATCCGGCAGGGATACCCCTCCTGCCGGATTCAACCCACGTGCAGCCATGACGTCACCCTGCGCACGCCAAAACAAACCTTCGCACTCGAGGGGCTCCTCACGCGAACACATGTGCTCTGCGCGTTGGAGCTTAACACAGCTCCGTGGAGAACCCATCCGGCTTCCAAATCCGTTTACCTGCCCTACACTTTTGTCCGTCCGCGGGATCGCAAATCACGCTGGCGTTTCCGGACGGGCTTCATCCCGCAAGCGAGCACGTGGGGGTCTCGTGCGTTGGCCATACGGCACGGACCGCGTGCTCGTTGCTGGTGAACCGGCACGGTGCCACAAAACGCTACGGCCGCTACCCGGTTTTGTCCCTCTGTCGCCGTCGTCGTCGCCATTCGACCCTCGCAACGCACACGGCCTGCGTGTCACGAGCACATACTCCACTCAACACAGCTGCACACCCATACCGGGAGACGCCGGCTGCATGCTGGCATGCCACCGACATCTCCCTTAACACCGGCGACCTAACACACCACTGTCTCCTCACATAGCGCATTCTCACACACAGTGCTTCGCACACGCGTCGTTTCTGGCGCCACGCCGCTCCACCCCCCGTGTCTTTACCCGCACCCTGGCTCCCTCCACAACGGTGCCGTCAATCCACCTAACGGTGCCGCCCTTTCCTTCACAACAACTGGCACGCTGGGGAAGCACGCGACCCGGCACACATGCCGACACACCACTCACATACGGGGTCGCTCCACACACACGGGAACACACTCAGCACCTTGCGTGCCGCAAAGTAGCATGTCCCACACTGCAAACGAACACCCCTGGCACCACCACACTGGGGATTCGTGTCCCACACGGGTTCCGGGGCCTGTATACCCCCCAAGCTGCAACGTCACCGTATCCACAGCACTCGTCCCTTCAACTCCGCGAAGCACGACCGGATCCCACCTGGTCGTGATTCGCCTCAAGGGGGCCATACTCCCTCCCCTCGTTCCTGGAGGCGGCCATACCAGCTGCTTCACACCGGGTCTCTACCAGTCCCACGACTACACCCCATTTATCCTCTACTACCTCTGTGTGTGTGTGTTCTTGTTCCTTTACCCGTATTTATTCATGGCAGTCTCTCCTCTACTTTCTCTGCTCCCGCGTCCTATCCATTTAATTAGTTTCTGTGTCTCCTTGTGTCTAATTAACTCTGCTTCTTTCTGGCGTCTTTCCTTTGATCTTTTTACGTAGGTACTTGCTTTCTCATTAAGTCGCTCCCGTCCTTTCCTCTGTTTTCAACTCCTTGCTCTTTCAGGTATCTCCGGTTACCTCATCCTTGCTTTCCGTCTTAATTGTTCTTTTCTCTCCCTCCCAATTCTTTTCACCTCGTGTCTTATACATTATTAGTTTCTGTTTCTTTCTGGAGTTTTTCCATCTCTCTGAACTTCAATTTTTATTCTCTCCTTCAGTTCATTAATTTCAATCGTATAGTTTTTTGTTCTCTCCCACTCTTCGCTCCTGCTTCTCATTTTCCAACCTCAATCGTTTCTTCAAATGGGCCATTTCCTTCTGCGTGTTCATTCGCTGTTCCTCTCATTAACCTTCTTGCTTCCTCTCCTGTCCTTCTTCCTCCCAGTTTTCGTTGTTTGCTTCATTTTGGTTAATCTCCTTTTTTGTGTTTCAGTTGCTGCCTGTCTCATTCTGTCTTCCTTGTTTCTTTCTCCTGTCCTTCCTTACTGCAGTTTCATGGTTTTCTTCATGTGGGTTAATTTCCCTTCTGTGTTTCATTCGCTGTTATTTTGTTCTATCCTCTTTCGCACTCAGCCTCGCCTATTTTTTCTTTCAATTGGTCAACCTCGAGCTTCATGTTCTAATTTGTTTTCTATCCCATTTTTTCCTCTCGTTCTTCCTCTCACATCTCTTTGTGTCCTTCATCTCCTCATTTCTCCTTCCTGCTTCATTGCGTTGCTCCTTCAACTTCTCGTATTTCCAACCTATTTTTTCCTTTTGTGTTCAGTTTCGAAATTCATACTCTTTCAGTTTTTATCCACTGCTCCCCCCCTTTCCTTGTTCCTCGTTCTTCATCTCATTATTTCTTTCAACTGAACAAGATTTCTTCTCCTGTCATCATCCTGTTCTGTATTCCTCATTCCACTGTCTTTCTTGTCTCATTCAGTAATCTCTGTGGTTTCCTTCCATTGATCGATTTCCTTCTCTGTCTCATTCGTTCTTCCATCATTAACTCTTTCTTGGCATCTCATTCTTTATCTGGCCTTGGCTTCCACTGTTGATCTTTTTACCCGTGTGGTCCTTAACGTTTCCCATTATCTCTGTCCGTTCTTTCTTCTCCTCACCATCCTCAGCTCGTTTTTGTAACTCAAGAAGCTTCTTTCCATTCCTTTCTCATCTCCCCACACTTCCAACTTTGCTTGCCTTACTAATCTGTTCAATCTGCCTCAGTGTGGCTCCTTTTAAACGTTTCATTTTCCGTTCTGTTCTTTCCTCTTTTAACATCTCAGTTCGTCTTGTAGTTTCGTCTTCTTTGTTTGGTGTTTCTTGTAACTCAGAAGTTTTGTTTCTAATTCCTCTCTCATTTGCATGCTTTCTTCACTCATTTCATCTCTTCTTTCCACTGCTTCCCTCCTCAATTCGTCCCCTTTTTTTGCTGTATTGTCTTTAGTTTTTTTCTGCCATTCCTTTCCAATTCTTTATCTCCACCTTCCAGGATTCTATTTCAAAGGACTTTCCACTACCTCTTGTTCAGTTAGTTCTCAATTCCTCATCTTTTGCGTTTTTCCTTTTCTGCTTTGTTTTCCTTTCTCCTTCCTCCCTCAATTCTCCCTGCATGTCTTTGAACTGTTCAGACTTTCCAGCAATTCTTCCGTCCTTTCCTCCAGCTGTCCTCTCTCCTCTTTTATCTTCCATTCTAGGCTTTCCCTTTCCTGATTGCCTGTTTTATCTCTTCCTTCAATTGTTCCAACTCCCCATCATGTTCACATTTTTTCTCTTCCAACTGTTTTTGAAGCCCGCTAATGTTCCCGCCTGCTTCACCTGCCATAAAACGGTGCTTGAAGCGATGGCTGCTGGGAGCGCTCGCTTCGTGTTGCGCATTCGCAGAGCCATAATTAGCCGGTCGCTCCGTGCTGCGCTGAGGGGCGATCGCGCCGCCATTATGCGACCCAGTTTGCCGGCAAAGTCCGTGCTCAGAGTATGAGGGTGAGCTCCCTCGGATTCAACATTACAACAAGTAGTACCGTCCCGGGCCATGGATCCTACATTATAACACTATACATTCTACCCCGGCACCCGCTCGCCTTGAGACGCCATCTTATTTCACGTAACGGGTAATTTAAAATCGCTCTTAATTTGGAGGGAATCGGGGGTCGCTCCTCTCACCCCTGGACCGATTCCCTTGAAATTTAGCTGGAGCCAGGAGAGTTCGTTTTCCCCGCGCTCTCTGACACCAGTGTTGCGAATTCGCGCCCGTCGGCGTGCGATCGCCACGTGACTCGAATCGCGACCGCTCGCCCACCGACGGACAATTCAGTCGTGACCCTCCCGGCTAACGCCGGGATCCAGTCACGGGTGGACCTTTCGGCCTCACCACAACCAGTCCGCATTCTACCCGCGCGGGATGGGTGAATCGCCGAAAGTCGATATACCTAAGTACCCGCACGGGTAACCTACCGAGGATTGTACCTCGCCACAGGCCGACTTCGGACACGATCCGCTTAAGCGGCTCGTTCCGGGCTAAGGATAACGCGCGGTGTTATCGTCGGCCTTGACGGTTCAGATTAATTATCGGGCGGCCCGCGCCCACGACGAACCCTTTACGTGAAACAAGATGGAGACCCAACGAAGGAAGAGACGCAGCGACACGGGGGAAGAATTCAACAGACAAGCATTTTATTTACAACACGACACGTAGAGCACACATAAAGCAAACAGCATGTATTTACAGTCACATAAGCAATTGCACATATATCAAACAGAAAACAAAAGACGCAAGCTACGACGGATTACGCGACACACGGACCACTTACACAATTCTACTTAACGGACTTGGCGCGACACACACACGTTCACAAAAAAACCCCAAAAGAAAATGGAAGTCGACTTCCCTTAGGTGTTGAGTCTCGGCGACCGTCCTCGGCCGTGACTCCCCGCTCGAGCGTGGTCGGCGAGGCTCTCCGGCGCGCTTCGCGCCTGCGGTACCGGCCTCTCGACGCCTTCTGCCGACACTGAGAGAGCACACGCCGAACCAGAGAGCCAGAAAACGCCGAACTCAGAGAAGCGAGCAAGAGAGAAAGAACCTCCAAGCAGAAGACGAATCAACGAAGAAGAGAGAGAAGCATCGACGACGAAAGAGAGCAGCCTCAGCCGCCTCCGCCTCTTGTTACGCCCGGCGCCACTCCCGCGTTCTCGGCTCCACCTTCCTTCGAGGCGCTTCGAGAAGGGGGGCGTTCCCTCTCGTTCCTCCCACCTGCGGCTTGTGGGGGACGAGGCGAAGCCGTTCGACGGCCTTCAACGCGCAAACCGTCGTACGTAGACCGCTGAGGATGGGTTCGTTGGTGTAGGTAGCGTGGTTGAGATGGTGGCGTGGTTGTGAGGGTGGTGGTGCTGGCGTTGTTAGAGTGTGGCGTGGTTAGCGTTGTTGTGTGTTGGCGTTGAAGTGGGTTTGGCGTTGTTGAAGTGTGGTTGGTTCGAAAATAAAGCAGAAACAGAAAAACGCCTAACTCAAAGGATCGAGCCCGAATGAATCACATTAATTCCTCTATACAACGGGTTTGGAGCTAACTACACATGTACTTCAGAAATACCTCACCTATGGGACCTTTATGATGTTTGCGAATTTCCACAGCCGTAACAATATTTTGAAATCTTTACAAGTAAATGAAAACTGAAAGCTGAAATGTCTTTCGTCAATGCGTATTCAACCCTAAGTCAATACTTTGTCGTGTTGCAGTGTTGCTTTGGCTGTATACTTAGGTAATTGTCCCGTTGGAACGTAAATCTTCACTCAGTCGAAGGTCTTTTGCACTCTGAAGCAGGTTCCCCTCAAGGAGGAGGAGATTCGGACCATACTCTGTGCAGAGCGTTGGTGCTGCTCCATCAGTCTACTTGCACAATCCTGGACGGGTCGCAACTCCGAAAGTATACCAGCATGCTGGCACTCACTTTGCCGACCTCGGAAGGATGACAGGCCGAGTTAAGCCACCTGGTATTAATTCAACAGCTGAGTTGGATTTGATCTCAGGACCCGAGGATTCCAAAGCCCGCACCCCAACCATTAAGCCAACATCAGACAGCCAACTCCTCAAGGATTTGCTTGTATTTGGCTCCATTCATTGTTCCCTCTATCCTTGCAAGTCTTCAGTCCCTGCCGTGAAAAGCATCCCCATAGCATGATGCCGCCGCCACCATGCTTCATGGTGGAGTGGTTTGGATGTGTGATGAGCTGTGCTCAGTTTCTGCCAGATGTAGTGCTTTGCAATCCGACCAAAAAGTTCCATTTTCGTCTCATCAGACCACAGAATATTTTGCCTCTTGCTCTCAAAGTCTTTCACGTGACTTTTTACAAACTCAAGACGTGCTGTCATGTGCTTTTTTCTCAGGAGTGGCTTCCGTCTCGCCATTCTCTCAAAAAGCCTTGATTTTTGAAGTGCTGCAGAGACTTTTGTCCTTCTGACAGCGTTTTGGGTCATGACAAGAGTACTTTACGAACCCTCGAACACCATTGAATGAATAAAAAATATGGACAATACACCTAGGCGCTCACCTGGTAGAATAATGACACTGAGGAGGAGGTCAACGTGGGACGGAATCAACAAAATGTACCCCTGAAGCAATGTTCTGGGCCTGTTTTTTTAAATGTCACGAGCAAACTTGGTACATCACGGGTGATGAAGGTTGTTGTCAAGTTTCATTAAAATTGGTGTGTGTCGTTTCAGAGAAGTTGCAAGTTCTGACCGAACTACTGCTCGAAGGGAAATGCAAACCAGCCAGTATAACCCGTGCCAAGAAACTGCTTCGGCAGCACAGACGCTCTGTGACCAGTATGGTACATATTGTCTCATCATGAAAATAATTCACCATGAAACAGCAAATGGAACTCAAATGAATCACTCGGCAACTTGTCATGGCAGCGATGCACGCTTCACAATTTACGTCATGGCAGCCAGGTGCTGTCCACAATTTACGTCATGGCAGCCAGGTGCTGTCCACAATTTACTATGGAGCCAGGTGCTGTCCACAATTTACGTCATGGCAGCCAGGTGCTGTCCACAATTTCCTGAAATGCACAACTGTGGTTACGTGCGCACTTCAAACTCACCAAGTTACCTTTTCTGCTTTATGGTGCAACTTTTTGTCCGTCTTGTCCACCTGTGTGTGCTCCCCTCGTCCTCATTCTTCGCCACATTCCTTATTTTTCCAAGTCTCCCTCTATTTTGTCCCTCAACTGTCTCCTCCTACTGCTCCTTTTGTTCCATTACGTCCTGATCCATTCTGTTCTTGTTCTCCACAAGCTTCAACTTTGTGTACAAAAAAGGCCTCAAAGACGGAATGGATTTTGTTCCTTTAATCAGACAAGTTAACTTGTAATAGGATGGCTCAATGGGACCTACCTGGGGTTTTCTCGTGCAATGCTGTTGATCAATTTGTATTTACAAAAACTGTGGATTGTTCTTTTGTAAATCAATAATTTAAATCCTCTTGCGACACTACCTTAAAAGGTAAAAAAAAATACAATTTCAAATGGTTGTGCGAGTTTGCAAAAGCTCAACTTGGCAACCGATGAAACTGGTGTTTATGGTATCACCACCAACACCGAAAGTGGTGGGTTCTGTAAACGTTTATATTATCAACCATTTTGGAAAAGAAAGCACCGTCACTGCTTTTGGGCTTCATCGGCGAGTCAAAAAGTGGTTGAATCAACCGTTCAAACGAAGAAATAACCGCACGGTAAGCCGAAGGACACCACAAATGCAAATATACTAAGATTATAGAATATTTGGCTGAGAAAGTGCGGAAGAAGCAAGGAAGAAATAAATTAGAAATAGAAAGAAAGTGAGAAAACAAGCAGGGACGAGTAAGGTAAAAGCTGTTCCGGTCAGAGGGGCTTGTTTTATCAACATGGACGGCGAACCCGATTTGGGGTGACTTAAGCTCACTCCATAAAACTCACAAGTGTGTCCTTCCTCAGACAAACCAGAAAAAGATCATCTTAAAAATATCAACACTGAATTCTCCAACCGGTCTCCTTCCTCAAAGCCGTGACCAGCCTGGTCAAGTTCGTTTCTGGCATGTGCTCCTCCTCCACCTCAAACGGCAGCACCACAGACTCTGCTCGAGATAAGGCAGAATATCTCAACTTGGTGTTTGCTTCCAAATCTCACATTCCAAAGCTATCCCGCACTTTCCTCCATTTTATCCCCTCGTGCCCACTGTCGTCTGGAATTTATCCTTCTCACCCGAGTTGGTGAGAAAATGATGCCAGTTTGACCCTGCCTCAGCGACTGGCACTGATGGCATCAGTACCCATGTTCTCAAATCCTGCTCTGGTTGCTTTTGCTTATACTTTGTTTGCATTCTTTAGTCTGTCCTCCTTTGGCTGCCTCCCATCTGCCTGGAGAGCACAACACATCATTCCTGTCCCAATAACGGTGCAAAACCTGATCCTCTCAACTATAGGCCTATTTGCTTACTTACAATCGTAAGCAAAGCCAAGGAATCCATCAATGCTGCTGATGTTGTTCTTCCTCTTGACAAATAACCTGATATCTTACCATCAATTTGGATTATTTTCCAGTGACCCAACTCCATACATGCTGCTGCTCCTCGATTAGCAATGGCTGGAGGCTCTACCTCTCAAATAGTACGTGAAGATCATCTCCCTGAACATATCTCTGACATAAGACAATCGACATCTTACTTTGCTCACCAAGCTCATGCCTGAAGTATAGAAGGCCGCCTTCATCCATGGCTTTCTGACTGCCTCCACTCGAGCAGTCAACAGGTTGCTATCAATGGAACCCTCTCCTCTCAGTGGAAGCTGGAATTCGTCAAGGTGGTGTTTTGGGTCCAGTCTTGTTCTTATTTATATTAATGACCTTTCCATGCTTTAGAAAACCCCCTCTTCCTTTTTGTAGACTACTCTACATTACATTGTGAGCACCCCTGTCACACTGGCATGCGGATATCCGGTGTCACGCACTGCTGCTCTACACTCGATTGGATACCAGTCTGACAGAGGATCCTTACAAATCTGTCTTACCCTGTTGCTCTGGAAGGATTGTCACACAACTCGACTATTTCCAGAGGTTCAATCTCTTGAACTTCTCGGCCTTACCTTGAGCCATGACCTCTCCTGGGCCACCCACATGGCAAAGCTGAGCCAGCCTAGACTGGCTATCCTCCATCATTCCTTGGAAAATCAGAACTACTCAGGGCCTACAAAACCTTTACCTGTAGATCAACGGAGTACTGCTCTCCCCTATAGGTTGGAGCCCCAGCATCACAGGTCTGTGGAATCTTAAGTTCCTAACATTAATGGCATCACTCGCAATGAGGCCAAATTACAAGACCTGTTGCTTGCTTTCACATCCGAGACAGATCAGTGGCCTCTCTGGCTTTTAACCGCCTCTCTTCCGGTCCTGCTCACAGCCCTCCAACCCTCCCCAGAAACTTGAGGTTACAACCTCATGGTTAAACTCTCAAAGTCCAGGCTTACTGCACACCTCCACTCTGTTGTTCTTTTCTTACATTTGTTAAACCGCTTCCCTTCATGATGTTGAGTCCAACTCTTCTCTCCAGGGCTTTCAAGCTAACGATGCACTACTGTCTACTAGCCCATATCATCCACCATTATTTCACTCAGAGTAGTTAATGCATGTATTGGTCTTCCTGGAAAGGCAGTGGTCACAGAAACAGGAGATAAAATTAAACTGGAATAAAATGGTTGCCTGGAAGCATTGGGTGTTGAGGGGTTCAGGGATGTTGACAGGACTGGTAGAAAGCTTTGGTATGAACAGGCGATGATAAAGTACAGGCATGACGGGCCAAACGGCCTCTTCTTGTGTCCAAGTTCCTTCCCTATCTCGACCCACAATCTTCCCCCATTAATCCTACCTAACCTAATTTTTACCCTTTGTCACCTGTGTTCTTCCATGAGCCTCAATCTCATACAGAAGAGTTAAAGAGAAAAAGAAAAGGAAAATGAAGCACCCACTGAAATAAAAAGTAGCCCACAACTCTTTCATACCATTATCATAATGAGTGGATGAATAACTTGCATGGAAGGATGGATTGAAATGGGAGACACACCTTTGACCAAAATGAATCATCAATTTGGGAGAGATCTCCGCAGGGCAGATGTACGAATACAAAGACGAGGCAAACAGACTTTTGTTGAAATGTATGCATTGCTCAAGGAAGTACACCATAAATATCAAGTTGATGTGTCCATGTGCAATACTAGAAGCACCTGCTCCCTACCGGAGTCACCAGGAGGGTCACGTTGTTATCTTCACGATTATTAATGCCATAGCCAAGTACCCACCCTGTTGGTGATCTTGTTCCAGGCATGTAACATGGTTTTCTGTCAAATTCCTTTATTGGGTGGTGTATAGGCAACAGAGCGCTGCCTCGATCGCTCACGAAAATAAAAATGAACCCGGGTTACGTATACGAAGCAAAATCATGCACGCTGCTTTTGTGAAAATATACAATACATTTTGCTTGTAACCATCATTGCAATCAATGCCTCTCAAATTCTGGTGAGCAAAAATTGAGTGAAGTGACGCATCGCTGTGACTGCGGACAGAAAGTAACTGCGTTTGAGGCTCCAATATGTGCTGCGGCTTTGTGGGCCATTTCTGGCCCCGCTGGAGGGAAAGGCATGGTCTGGCTAATGGGCGGTGCTTGTGATGCTGGGAAGAAGGGGGTAAGGCGTGGCTACAAATGGTGGAGCTTGTGATGCTGGGGAAGAAGGGGTAAGGCGTGGCCTACAAAATAGGTGGAGCTTGTGATGCTGGGAAGAAGGGGTAAGGCGTGGCTACAAAATGGGTGGAGCTTGTGATGCTGGAGAAGGGGTAAGGCGTGGCCTACAAAATGGACGGTGCTTGTGATGCTGGGAAGAAGGGGTAAGGCGTGGCCTACAAAATGAGTGGAGCTTGTGATGCTGTGGAAGAAGGGGTAAGGCGGGCCTACAAAATGGGTGGAGCTTGTGATGCTGGGAACAGGGGTTAGGCGTGGCCTGCAAAATGGACAGTGCTTGTGATGCTGGGGAAGAAGGGGGTAAGGCGTGCCTAAAAATGGGTGGAGCTGTGATGCTGGGGAAGAAGGGGGTAAGGCGTGGCCTACAAATAGGTGGAGCTTGTGATGCTGGGGAAAAGAAGGGGTAAGGCGTGGCCTACAAAATGGGTGGAGCTTGTGATGCTGGGAAGAAGGGGTTAAGGCGTGGCCTACAAAATGGACGGTGCTTGTATGCTGGGGAAGAAGGGGGTAAGGCGTGGCCTACAAAATGAGTGGAGCTTGTGATGCTGTGGAAGAAGGGGGTAAGGCGTGGCCTACAAAATGGTGGAGCTTGTGATGCTGGGGAACAAGGGGGTTAGGCGTGGCCTGCAAAATGGACAGTGCTTGTGATGCTGGGAAGAAGGGGGTAAGGCGTGGCCTACAAAATGGGTGGAGCTTGTGATGCTGGGAAGAAGGGGTAAGGTGTGGCCTACAAAATGGGTGGAGCTTGTGATGCTGGGGAAGAAGGGGTAAGGCGTGGCCTACAAAATGGACGGTGCTTGTGATGCTGGGGAAGAAGGGGGTAAGGCGTGGCCTACAAAATGGGTGGAGCTTGTGATGCTGGGAAGAAGGGGGTAAGGCGTGGCCTGCAAAATGGGTGGAGCTTGTGATGCTGGGGAACAAGGGGTTAGGCGTGGCCTGCAAAATGGACAGTGCTTGTGATGCTGGGGAAGAAGGGGTAAGGCGTGGCCTACAAAATGGGTGGAGCTTGTGATGCTGGGAAGAAGGGGTAAGGTGGGCCTACAAAATGGGTGGAGCTTGTGACACACAGGAAATAAACTATATATTATATATATATATTATATATATATATATATATATATATATATACTTATATATATATACAGTATACAAGACATGGTGTCAGACTAGAACAGCACTCAGGAGAGTGTATACCTCTGCCTGGCTGAACAGTTTATGTTTGTATCCCACTGATAGGTCCAGAATCCTCTATTATACGAGCTTCTCTTAATTATCTCTGATATGAGCCTCGACAGTGTTTACAAAAAAAAACATAATAATAATAATAAAAAGATCTGGATCTTCAAAATCGAATCAGCTTCTTCTCATCACCGCATGACCTCCATCCATCTATTGGGACCGTACTCCGTGCAGAGCATCGGTGCCGCCAAAGCAGTCTCCTGGGCTTTTGGGCACAATCCTGGACGGGTCGCCACTCCGACACAGGTTACCAGCA
>JAXMNL010000759.1:26335-33632 GCA_035128595.1 Eptatretus atami
ACCAGCAATGGGATTCATCGTTCATGTGTTACGACTCATTTAAACACCTTTATTATCGAAGATCATTGTGGCCTTCCCAGAGGCCTGACGGCTTCGGTCCATTACTACAAGGATGTTGGGTTCAACGTTGTCTCAATGTTAGTGTCAAACAACAGTAGTGACTGTTTAAAAATGTCATCACACGTTGGAACAGATAATTTTTTTTACTTCCGGTACGTGTGCCCCACAAAACGGCACAATAAGCTATATTTATACACCGTTTTCACCCCTTCGTGGAAGGGGGCAAATTAAGTTGCTGCAATCTCCGTTGTGTGATCCCTCATCGCCCTGGACAAGGTGGTGCAAATGGTGAGAGTGGGGATGCTCTCACCATTCACACCACCGAATCTAGTTAATAACCAACCGAGCAATACTCGACACAAATCCAATAAATGATTGCTGGGCAACCAAAACTAAAATAAACGATTAATTACAACCAAGCTCTGCCAAGTTTATCGACGACCAAGGAATGATCAAAGGGCTCCCTGGAGTTTACAATTTCCGTGTGAAAGTGAAATTAATCCCTTTCACCAATTCATGGAAATGACAATCCAGCAGGCTGAACGGTTTACGTTTTGTATCGCACTGATAGGCCGGTTCTGGATTCGGACCCGAAGAACCAAAATGGAATCGGCTTGTTCTTGTCACCTACCCAACTCGTCTCCACCTAGTTTTGTGACCTTGTGCTCATTGTGATGTCATTGGCAGTTTCCTTTGTCTGCAGCGACCACCGGTGCATCGGCGAGGCCACTCACCGTCCATTCCTTGTCACGGCTACCATCGTCTGACAACTCAGCTCGATCGTCAAGTCCGCCGTCGACCGTGATCACGACCTCCTCAACAACGGCTGGGCCACGTTCGGTCGAACCATGGTGTCCGTCGCTTTCACCGAGCACACCTTCACTTGCAGGGTGGTTCTGCTCTGCAATTCCAGCACAGACGTACTTCAAATTCCATCGGTGTGTAAAAACCGCCACCTCTCATGGACGACACAAACTCATCCACTTTTTACGACGCACATTTCAACCTCAGTCTCGTGACAATCCAACAGAGCATTTCAAAAGCTCAAGTTGTAATTTAAAACAGCTCGGTTTTTATTTTGATTAAACAGAGTAATCAATGTGCTGGAAGTGCACGGTCGAGCGAAGCGCATGCTCGGCCTATTATCACTAAACGGGTCCACGACCAACGGCTCACCTTCACCTGTCACGTTCACCTTGTTCGGTGCCCCCTTTCACAACAATCTGCTCCGTGGGTTTATTTACATTTTCCAGCTTGTTCTGAGAAGAGAAAAATAAAAGACTTTTCAAACAGTCGTACAAAATAAATAAAAACAACAATTGTGAACAATTCAAACTCAAATTGAATGAACAACAAACATCCATGAAATTGAGGATAAACACAACTAACTGGTTTACTCACCATTTCCAAACTCACCTGATGTAACGATAGTAGTTGTAAGCGAACGACGTGCTCAATATTGAACATGACGTAAACACCCATGAGCGCGGTCAGGCCAAACCAAAGGTCACGGTGATGTGACCGGACGTGTGACTCGGAGGACTCGGGTTTGCGTGCCGAGCGGTCATGATCGTGACTGTGTTTATGGGCACCAAGAGCCTGCGGACGCAACACCAAGATGGAAGGGCACAGGTAGCGCGCGTACCTCCGCTAGGCAGAACAGTTTACGTTTTGTCTCCCACTGATAGGCCGGATCAGGATCCGGACCTGAACCAAGATCGAATCGGCTTGGTCTTGTTACCCACCCACTTCATCCATTCAACTTTTTCAGATATCGCGCGACATGGCGTTTTTTGGCCCGATCTTTCAGCGTGAAGAATCACTTGAAAAAATAAAGAAATTCTTGTGTCCGCATCCGGATCTTCACCCAATCGAATCAATCATCCCTGTCACACATACACTCTGTCCGCAAGTTTCGTCCAAATCCGTCCACAACGTTTTGAGATATCGTCCATATGTCGTTTTTGGCCGATCTCTCAATGGGGAAGAATCACTTAAAAGTTCTCGGATCCGGATCGGATCTTCATCAAAACTGAATCACTTCGTCCGTTCACACATCCAATCTGTCCACCAAGTTTGTTCAAATCCGTCCACAACGTTTTGAGATATCCTGCTCACAGAACAGACAGGGGTGAAAACATAACCTCCATCCACCTTCGGTGGTGGAAGTAACAACCTTCACATTCACGTGACAGGATTACATTTATATAATTATATAACTGCAGAGTTCATCGAACACGACACCCCATGCAGCGTTCAAGTCTAATACTTCAATTTTAATAAAAACTAGTGCATGCCTGTACGTGCGTGTCCGTACGTGCAAAAAAAAAAAAAAAAACTTTCAAAGCTTGTGCCAGAAACAACAATCACACAGGCCGTTCCTTCGCTCTCGCGTGCCCGAACGTGCGTGCCCATACGTGCGTGGCCGTACGTGCCAAAAAAAATAAAAATTGTGACGTCTGTCGTGATGTCATAGCACCGTGTCCTGTCTTTGGTTTGGTAAATAAATGGCCATAACTGGAGAACCACTTGTCCGATTAATATCAAACCTTGAAAAGGCACATCCACAGGGCCCCAGCGTCAATTGTGACGTCATATCAAACGAAAAAGAAGATTGTGACGTCAATTGTGACGTCATAGCAACATGTCCTGTCATTGGTTTGGTAAATAAGTGGCAATAACTTGGGAACACTTTTCCGATTAATATCAAACTTGAAAAGGCACATCCACAGGGCCCCAGCAATACACCTGGCAAGTTTCAATTGGATCGGACCAGTGGTTGTCGAGAAACAGCGGTCACAGACACCACACACACAACACACACACACACACACAGATTGATGGAATTATAGATAGACTAGTGCACGTCCGTAGGGTACGTGCCCGTACGTGCGTGGCCGTACGTGCAAACAAAACAAACAAAAAAACTTTCAACCGCGTGCCATAAACAATAACCACACAGGCCGTTCCTTCGCTCTCGCGTGCCCGTACGTGCGTGGCCGTATGTGCAAAAAAAAAAAACTTCAAACAACCACACAGGCCGTTCCTTCGCTCTCGCTGCCCGTACGTGCGTGGCCGTATGTGCAAAAAAAAAAACTTTCAAACAATCACACAGGCCGTTCCTTCGCTCTCGCGTGCCCGTACGTGCGTGGCCGTATGTGCAAAAAAAAAAACTTTCAAAACAACCACACAGGCCGTTCTTTCGCTCTCGTAAACGACGACTGCATTGGGGCATTGTGTTTAAGAAAATCGAGAAAGTACAGAAATCGAGAAAGAATACAGTAAGTCGATAAATCGAGAAAAAATCGAGAAAGAATACGGTACTCGTCACTATCCGGAAGTCCAGAGTTAAGTCCTCACTGACCGGAAAGTTCGCATATCGCAGTTACGATTATTCGCAATTTAGTTTTACTGGCCAATTATTCAATAGCGCCAACGTATTTTGCCTTTTCGCAATGTCGTCGCAAGGAAAACACAAAGAGAAGAGGGGAAAAAAAACTTACGTGCAAAAAAAAAATTTACTTCCTGCTTCGGAGCATACCAGCTCACTCTGATGTTACCGAAATTTATCTACCGTCTAAAATGAAAACGATCATAACTTGGGACATTGTTGTTTATCTATAAATGCGCATAAGAAATCGAGAACAGCGGTCACAGACACAACAACACACACACACACACACACAGACACACCACACACAACCACACACACACACACACACACAGACACACAACACACACAGACACACACACACAGACACACACACACAACACACACACCACACACACACACCACACAGACACACACACACACAGACACACACACACAGACACACACACAGACACACACACACACACACACAGACACACACACACACACAGACACACACACACAGACAACACACACACAGACACACACAACACACACAGACACACACACACACACACACAGACACACACTCACACACACACACACAGACACACACACACACACACACAGACACACACAGACACACACACACACACACACACACACAGACACACACACACACACACACACACACACAACACACACACACACACACACACAACACAGATTGCTGGAATTATAGATAGATAATGATTTTTTTTAATCCGGCCACTCGGGTATTGGAGGTTTGAATAGCGGCCGATGAACCGGCCACTCGGATATGGAGGTTGAACGGCCATAACCGGCCACAGGGTATATGGGGTTTGAATAGCGCCGATAACCGGCCACTAGGTATATGAGTTGAATACGGTCGTGAACAGGCCACTCGGGTATACGGAGTTTGATACGGCGTAACGCCACTCGGGTATATGGAGGTTTGTTAGCGGCCGATGAATCGCCACTCGGTATATGGAGGTTTGAATAGCGCCGATGAACAGCCACGGGTATATGAGTTGATTAGCGGCCGAATGAATCGGCCACTCGGTATGGAGGTTTGAAATACCGGCGATGAAACGGCCACTAGGGTAATGAGGTTTGAATACGCGATGAACAGGCCACTCGGGTATATGGAGGTTTGATTAGCGCCGATGAATCGCCACTCGGGTATAGAGGTTTGAATACGCCGATGAACAGGCCCGGGTATATGGAGGTTTGAATAGAGGCCGATGAACAGCCACGGTGAGGTTATCGGCCATGAAACCGCGCCACTCGGGTTAGGTTGATACGGCCGATGAATCGGCCATCGTATTGAGGTTGAATACGCGTCATGAACAGGCCACGGGTATATGGAGGTTATAGGCGGCCGATGAAACGGCCACTCGGGTAATGAGTTTGAATACCGCGATGAACCGGCACAGGGTAATGGGGTTTGAATACCGCCGATGAACAGCCACCGGGTATATGAGGTTTGATTACGGCCGATGAACGGCCACTCGGTAATGGAGGTTTAATAGCGGCGATGACGGCCACGGATATGGAGGTTTGATTACGGCCATGAACGGCACTGGGTATAGGAGTTGAATAGCGGCCGATAACCGGCCATAGGGTATATGGAGGTTTGAATACGGCCGATGAACGGCCATCGGTATGGAGGTTTGAATAGCGGCCGATGAACCGGCCACTCGGTATATGGAGGTTTGAATAGCGGCCGATGAAGCGGCCACTCGGGTATATGGAGGTTTGAATACCGGCCGATGAACCGGCCACTCGGGTATATGGAGTTGGAATACCGGCCGATGAAACGGCCACTCGGTATATGAGGTTGTATTAGCGGCCGATGAACCGACACTCGGGTATATGGAGGTTGAATAGCGGCGAATAACCGCCACTCGGGTATATGAGTTTGATTAGCGGCGATGAACAGGCCACGGGTATATGGAGGTTTGAATAGGCCGATGACAGGGCCACGGTATATGGAGGTTTGATAATAGCGGCCGATGAACGGCCACTCGGGTATATGGGGTTTGAATAGCGGCCGATGAACCGGCCACTCGGGTATAATGGAGGTTTGATTAGCGGCGATGAATCGGCCACTCGGGTATATGGAGGTTTGATATAGCGGCCGATGAACAGGCCATCTAAGGTATATGGCAGGTTTGATTAGCGGCCGATGAACGGCACCGGGTATATGGAGGTTTGATAGCGCCGATGAACCGGCACTCGGGTATATGGAGTTGAATAGCGGCCGATGAACCGGCCACTCGGCGTATATGGCAGGTTTGAATAGCGGCCGAGTGAACCGGCCACTCGGGTATATGAGGTTGATAGCGGCCGATAAGCCGACCCCGGCGTATATGGAGGTTTGATAGCGGCCGATGAACCGCCACTCGGTATATGGAGGTTTGAATACGGCCGATGAACGCCACTCGGGTATATGGAGGTTTGATAGCGGCCGATGAACCGGCCACTCGGGTATATGGAGGTTTTGAATAGCGGCCGATGAACAGGCCACGGGTATATGAGGTTTTATAGGGCGATGAACAGGCACGGGTATATGGAGTTGAATAGCGGCCGATGAACAGGCCACTCGGGTATATGAGGTTTGAGTTGCGGCGATGAACTGGCCACTCGGTATATGGATGTTTGAATAGCGGCCGATGAACCGGCCACTCGGTTGTTATATGGAGGTTTGACATAAGGGCGGTGAACGCCACTCGGGTATATGGAGGTTTGAGTTAGCGGGGGGCCCTGATGAACTGGCCACTCGGTATATGGAGTTTGAATAGCGGCGATGAACCGGCCACTCGGTTATATGGAGGTTTGAATAAGAGGCGCGTGAACCGGCACTCGGGTTATATGGCAGGTTTGGAATAGCGGCCGATGAACCGGACCACTCGGGTATATGAGGTTTGATAGCGGCCGATGAACGGCCACTCGGTATATGGAGTTTGATAGCGGCCGATGAACAGGCCACTCGGTATATGGAGGTTTGAATAAGCGGCGATGACAGCCACGGTTATATGGAGGTTTGAATAGCGCGATGAACAGGGCCACTCGGGATATGGAGGTTTGATAGGGCCGGCGATGAACCGACCACTCAGTATATGGAGTTTGAATGCGTGGCCGAATGAAACAAAGCCACTCGGGTATATGGAGGTTTGAATAGCGGCCGATGAACCACCACTCGGGTATATGGAGGTTTGAATAAGCGGCCGTGAAACAGGCCACTCGGTATATGGAGGTTTGAATAGCGGCGATGAACGACACTCGGGTATATGGAGTTGAATAGCGGCCGCATGAACAGGCCACTCGGGTATAGGAGTTGAATAGCGGCGATGAACAGCCACTCAGTATATGGAGTTTGAATAGCGGCCGATGAACAGGCCACTCGGGTGATTATGGAGCGTATTGAATAGCGGCCGATGAACCAGGCCACTCGGTATATGGAGGTTTGAATAGCGGCCTGAACCGACCACTCAGGTATATGGAGGTTTGCAATAGGGCCGATGAACAGGCCACTCGGTATAGAGGTTTGAATAGCGGCGCCATGAATCAGCACCGATATGGAGTTGAATAGCGGCCGATGAACAGGCCACTCGGTATTATGGAGGTTTGAATAGCGGCCGATGAACAGGCCACTCGGGTATATGGAGGTTTGATAGCGGCGATTGACCGCCTCGGGTATTATGGAGTTTGAAATAGCGGCCGATGAACGACCACTCAGGGTTATATTGGAGGTTTGAATAGCGCCATGACAGGCCACGGGTATATGGAGGTTTGAAATAGAGGTCCGATGAACAGCCACGGGTAATATGGAGTTATCTCTGC
>JAXMNL010000761.1:0-12606 GCA_035128595.1 Eptatretus atami
ACATGTCATATGATAAGTCTCTTAATTCCAGCAATCTCTGATGTCTGTCTGTACTGTCGTGACCGCTGTTTCTCGACAAACATGGGTCTGATCTATTGAACTTAGCCAGTATATTGCCTGGGGCCCTGTGGATGTTGCCTTTTCAAGGTTTGATAGTTAATCGGCCCAAGTGGTGCCAGTTATAGCCTTTATTGTACCAAACCAATGCAGGACCGGTGCTATGACGTCACAATTCTTTGTTTGATATGAGTCGTCAAATTGACGCGTGCACGTGAAGGCCATGCAAGTTTTTTTTGTCTATTTTTTTTACCACGTACAAGCACCACATACAGGGCACACACGTTAATACTAATGAGAATAATAAAAGTTCGGTTCGTAAGATGTCAAACTGCAGACCGGCACTTCTGATACGCTGAGGTTTATCCGCAGGAGGGCACGTTCCAGGAATCTCTCTTTTTGTTGACTTGGGGAACGAGGATTATCATGAAACCACTCTCAGGAGGTAACCACAACCACGTATCCCTCTCCCTACGAAGATATTTTTTTATCCACAACGTTGATTCCCGATTCCCACGAATCGAAACCATACTCATTTACATAAAAAAAACAAAAACTCTCTCTCCTTCAACTTCTTCTTCTTCTTCACTTTTAATTAAATAATGGGTGAAAACCTCTTTCACACCCGTTTTTCTTAATGGACATTCGATTCAGAAACCTCTTCCTCTTTCAATCTTCTTTTTTCGGCAGGGAGGGGTACGTATGGGACTGATGTGACCGGTGCTTCACGGAGGGAGGAAGGCACACGCCTGGTGTGGCTTCATGGTTCGGTTCCGTTGGATCCTGAGTTCAAATCCCCTCGGTGTTCAATTAATACCAGGTGGGTTGACTCTGCTGTTCTCTTCTGAGGTCGGCAAAATGAGTGTCCGCTTGCTGGTATCCTGCGTCGGAGTGGCGACCCGTCCAGGATTGTGCCAAAAGCCAAGACTCGCAATGGTCTGCCAAGATGGATGCATGGATGGAATGATGGATGGAGGATGCACGTGACCTCAAAATTCCTTTCAGTACAATGTAAAAATCATATCATGAAAGGATCTTTGTGTTCGTCTGTTTGTTGTGCTTAACTTGAGAACGATTCACCACATTTGCAATTTCAGCGAGTGAACTTCATCACAACAGTCAGAATAAGCGAAGTAGACTTGTACAATGTGACCATCTCTGTCTGGAAATTCGTCCTCCCCTGGGTCGTCGGCTACTTTGTCCACACTGTGGCTGGAGCGCTTTCTTCTCCTCTGGAGTGCACTGGAAGAGTGAGCCAATTGCCTCACCCCACTTTACACTCCACGCATGGGGTAAAAACAATCCCCCAAAACTAAGGTTAAACAGGGCAGTGGTCATCATTTCTCACCTTGACAAGGTACACCTGCATCGTACCTGGTGGCTTTTCTTCCATTCCACTCCCCGATGAAGTATGCAAGGACACTTTAATGCAAAACAAATACCTGGTGGCAGGACATTCCAATTTCAATGTGAAACACCAACAGGTAAATGTAAGAACTCTCATGAAGGAACATTGTTTTCCCCATGTGCCAGGTTGGACAACCCCAAAGTGCTCCCTGCAGACAGAGGCCCTCAGGCGTGCTCCTTGCAGACAGAGGCCCTCAAGCGTGCCCCTTGCAGAAAGAGGTCCTCATGCTTGCCCCTTGTAGACACAGGCCATCATGCGTGCCCCTTGCAGAGAGAGGTCCTCAGGCTGTGCTCCTGTAGAAACGCCCTAGGCTGCTTCCTGCAATCAGAGTTCTCAGCCCCGGGCTCTTGGAGACAGATCCAGCTAGGGGTCTCCTGGCACGAAGTAGAGTCTCTCAGGGGCGTGTTCTTTGGAGACAGAGCTCAGGTCGTGCTCCTTGGAGGTGCAAGACCAAAGGAGATGGTTAAAAACAATGAGTCCTCACCTGCCTGTGATGCAAGTAAAATGCCAACAGCTTTCGTTCGGTGAGATCCATTCATTTGAGCGCTTGCTTTCCACACTCACTAAGAGATAGGTGGACAGAACACGCGCTTGCCCGAATATGTTCAGAGGACAGTTCTGATCTCATTCTGGATAGGATTCCACCCATTGTTGGTGGAGTCTAAGCAGCATGTCTTCACAACTTCACAGAAACTACGATGTCGCGCAGCCGTAGCTGGACAACATCTTCCATTCGAGAAGACATGATTCAGTATTTTCAAACGACGAAACCGCAATCGCTGCCACGGCTTTCGCAGCCTGCCGGCCAAACAGTTTGTCATGGTCGTTCCTCCGAAAGAGCGACTTGTGCTTCCCAGTGCTCATTGGTGTTCAATGTCTGGTAGAACGTTGATTTCGGTCTAATCATCCAATCAATGATATCAACAGAACTTTGATTGAGGAAGAAAACTAATCGTCGTTATGAACATCCCTGAGTTGTGATAATATAACCCACATCATGATCGAATACATCACCAGATGGGATTGACCAGGATACTTTCATTCACCTGAACATGGCGCTGATCGGTGTAAAGCTACAACAATGACTCCACTCTTTCAGCAATTTACCTTGTGATGGAAAAGCAAAGCAGGTGACCGGTGATATCACATCCGTGTTTATCATGGAAATCACAACAAATTTCCACCCATTTGATGACTCTTAAACCAGCGTGAGTTGGATAAAATATTAGATCACATTGGATTTGATAATATTATTAGATCACTTGGGATTTATAATATATTTGATCACATGCGGATTTGATTATATATTAAGAATCACAATTAAAGGGAAAAATTAGCCCCAGTACTTTTCCATGTAATTTTACCCTCCCACCACGAAGGTGAAGGAGGGTCATGTCTTCACCCCTTTTTTGTCAGTCTGTCTGTTTGTTTGTGTACAGGATATCTCAAAATGAAATCTGGATGAAATTTTGTGGACAGGTTGGTGTGCGACGACGGGATGAGGATGAAATGTCTGTGGACAGGTTGGGTGGCGACGCAGACGAACGAAGATTTTTGGTGAAGATCCGGATTCCGGATCCGCTGTCTAGAATTTCTTAAGTGATTCTTCACCATTGAGAGAGGGGGGCCAAAACTCATACATAGCCGATATCTTCAAAAAGGGTCGGGGACGGATTTGGATGAAACTTTGTGTGGATATGTGGTGCGGTAAACAAGGAAGAATTGATTCGATTTTGGTGAAGATTTCTAAATCCACATCCGGATCTGGGAATACGAGAGTTATTTATTTTCAAGTGGATTCTTCACATTGGAGATAGGCCAAAAACCGATTATGTCCGCCACAGCCATGAGTATTTCAAAAAATGTATTGGCGCCCGATATGTTCTCGTGGATCAGCATTACGTGGCGGGCAGGTTGCCGCTCACCGAGTGGGCCTTCTACTTCTTTAATGGTAATTTTTAAATGAAGGAAATGAGGCAAGCATTTTTAAATTTAAGGTTTAAAAATACCCCATTTTGTACCAGTTGTTGCCTAAAGAACGCTGATGAATCCTTTGAATAGGTCGCTGAACAATCACCAGGTTTTGCATGGACGAATTGCCCGGCGTCATTGATAACGGCTTAAGGCACCTGGAAGCATATTATGTGAATTCATCATTGTCGGAACACGAACATTCCGAAAACTCGTCAATGTAATTCTTAAATGAATATAAAGACTTTCCAGTATAGACAATAAAGTAAATAACACGGAAATTCCAACCCATCATGAGCCACGTGCTCAAAGCGGCAATGCCAGTGTCAGGCCAACCCAAATTTATACGGAAGGCCTTATATTTGGCATTACCTATTGAGTACTTACAACCAATGGAGAGCTTTTTACAATGTTTGGCAATGCGTAATAATATATAGTGATGATATGATCAGGCCTCGGAGAAGAGGGAATCTCAACAAAATATTGATTCCCAATTGGAAAACTCATGATAATGTAAATTATTTTAAGCAGTATAATCAACGTTTTCATCATTCAGAAGTGAGGTAAAGCCCATGGTTTATCACATGTTTGGGCAGACAAGAGGCTGTGTGGGAACAGACTGCAAGTTCGTTGGCAAGCATAAGCGCAAACCTCACCAAGTCTAACCCCAGCACAGGTGAAACAGCTCTCTACTTTACATCTTTCCCTTCACTAATTGACAATCCGACAAGATATAAGGATGTATGAACCCAGAGTTTGTAAATACGACAGGAATTCCACGAATGTTTTCCGTGTGTGGCACGCAGCTGAGGGAGGGCGCGTCCGCCAATTCGGCCTGGAACCCCACGGTGTTGCGGCAATGTTCCGCCAGCGAACAATTGAACTAGCACACTTAGCTCAGCAGAACGTGCCAGCTTGCTGCCTGTCGTAGGGTCAGAAAATCTTATGGCTGGCCCCATCGGTCTCGACTATATCCGCTAGCTGTGCTTTCCGTTGCCGTTGCTATCATCGTAGCCTGGCTTTGATTCCATTCTTCTGTCATCGGATACCTGTTGTAAGACGCGAGACGCGTATTAACCGCACCCAACCCCCTTCCTGCATTGCTCCTTCAGCCATATATATAAAGGCAGAATTTAAGGCAGAACTTTCAAAGTATAAATACCCTGTGTACAGCAAGCACTCTGCCATTTAAATGTGCTTACAGAGATGAAAGATGTATGATCTACATAAAACCGAGAATGTGCAATAATCTAGAAGCTAATGGGGTGGAGGCACGACAGTGGGAGAGAGAGGGAGAGAGAGAGAGAGAGAGAGAGAGAGAGAGAGAGGAAGGTGAGAGAGAGGGAGGGTGAGAGAGAGGAAGGGGGAGAAGAGTGGAGAGAGAGGGAGAATGAAAATTGGAGACATCGGTTGGTTTTAGACCACTCTTCAGAAGGTGAGCATTGAAGATCGGCAAATGGACTATTTATACAGAAGAGCGAGAAAAGACTCAGTCGGTGCTTACCGTCTGCATGAAATGCTCTGATCCTATTAAGAAACATATTTTTCATCTATCTGCTTCATGGTGCAATAATTTTTTCAAATACATGCCAATATATCATTTCTGCCCTTTTCTCTCAATGGTGAGAATCAACTTTAAAATTAAAAAAAGCCTTGTAGTGGATCTTATTCAGATCTCACCAAAATCAAATTTCATTCGTCCTTGTTCAAATACCCAACCTGTCCACCAAGTTTCAGCCAATCCACCCCTAAACTTTTTGAGATATATCTGTGCATATATTAGTTTAGCCCGTATCTCTCGATGGTGAAGAATCACGAAAGTAAAAAATTATTCGCATCCGGATCCGGTTTCGGGATCGTCAAAAAAATTGAAAGTCATTTTGGCCTTCTCCCACACCCCAACGAGCTCCACCAGTTTCATCCGAATCCGCCACATCTTTTTGAGAAATTGTGCTCTGATATCGATTTTGGCCGATTTCTCAATGGTAAAGAATCACTTGAAAAAATTCTCGGAATCCGAATCCGGATCTCAAATCTTCACAATAACTCGAAATTCAGTTTTAGTCCTTTGCACACCCACCCACCCTGTCCATAACGTTTCATCAAATTTGCGTCAATTTT
Organism: Eptatretus atami; assembly: GCA_035128595.1. Lineage (NCBI taxonomy): Eukaryota > Metazoa > Chordata > Myxini > Myxiniformes > Myxinidae > Eptatretus > Eptatretus atami. Next base: position 5,558 of record JAXMNL010000761.1, read on the forward strand.
TGACGATAAATGCCAGTATCGTTTTTAACCAACCCATTCTCTTCAACGGTGAAGAATCATGTTAAGAAATTAAATGATCTCGTTAAGATTCTGGCATTCCGATCTCTCACCATAAAAATGAATCATTATCTTCCTAGTGCGCACTCTCCAACCTCTCCACCTAAGCTTTCTGTCGATGAAATCGCAATCCCAACTTTGATAGATGGTGCTATATATCATTTTTGGCTCCCATCTCCTCAAGGTGAAGAATCTCACCTTATAGATTCTCTATTCCGCGATACGATTCAGATCTTCAAAAAAAAATCGGAAACAAATTAGTCCTTATCAGCACACCCAACATTTCCATCCAAGTTAATCCTCGTAAATCCATCCTACCGACTCTTTGAGATATAATGCAAATCGTCATTTTTTATAGCTCCCATCGCTCAATGGCTGAAGATTTCACTTACAATTTAATAACGTCTCGTATTCTGGACCGGATGGATCTTCACCAAAATTGGAATCGTTATAGTCCTCGTTCACACTACCCAACCTGTCCACCAAGTTTTTCGTGTGATCCATCCATAACCTTTAGTCGTCGCTATCTCGAATTCCATTGTTAACGGCACTTCAGTCTCTCAATGGTGAGAGAATCACCTTAAAATTCTTTCAGATCCGGATCCTGTTAATCTCGTGTATTTCCTAAATCTTCACCAAAATTTACAGCAATTGCTTGTTACGTGCTGCGCCGGTCAGCAATACCATACATCAAAAAGTTTCACGACGATTGGTTGAAAACCTATTGACCAAAAATCGTGCAACAAACAGACAGACAGGACAAACAGAGACAGACGACAGGACAGACAGACAGCAGGTGAAAACATTATCCTCCTTCCACCTTCAGTTGCGGAGTAATTAGCAAAAATATGAGGACATTCTATTACTCAATGTTCAACCTTCACGAAGGAAGAAGAATTAAACATTTAGATTACCATGTTTTGTTTATATTTTTGAAATGTATACGGCACGACACATTTCAAATCTGGAAATTACCTTGCGACATCAGAAGTTGGATATTGGTGTACAAACAAAATGACCACCATGGTTCGGATTTGATGGGAAATGACCCAAAGGTGAAAAGGACATGAATATGATACCATATTTCACTTTTTTCAGATGACTGGTGCATTCTTCATCTATCCCATTCTTGCAGAAATATCGTACAGGCTACCCCAAGAATAAATCACCGCTGATACTTCTCTCGTGCCCGGCCCATGCATGGCGAGACAGCAGAAAGAGCAAAGCAATTTCATGCCTTCCGATGTTTGTCTGGATACATGGTTTACTCTTGCGCCTGATTCAAGGAACGCCATTCGATGACCCAAATCGAGTGATGAACTTGTGAGGCTTGTCCCCTGTTTCACATATCTTCTTCAGACAGTTCCTTCAGTGAGGCTGTCTGTCCATCAAATGATCATCTGAAAAAAAGCCGACAATCTATTCCGTCGATAATAATAGCTGTTGATGCATGCATTGTGCATTCATTTAAAAACAAAAACTTTATATTCCCCTGCCAAGAGCCATCTGCATTAACAGAATGACAAGCTTCGATTTGACAATGCAATGCTAGATCAAATTTTGCCCATCTCCATAATGGACGTGTCATCACCAAGCATTATGTGCTGCCAACAGTTGTTTCTAACACTCCCTAATCCCGCTTTTCATCTCACCAACAAGAAACAACAGAAATCTGAATGTCCACGAAACTTCTTATATTATCGGAGCATTAAGAAAGTTAAAAATGTTCAACAAAAATTCGGTCTTCAAAAGCATTTTTGGACATTTTTTTTGGACACCATGTCATCAGAAATTGTTTAGGATCATTGTCTCGGTCTCGTCTCGGTCTTCGGTCTTCTTCTCTAACATACTACTTTATGACATTTCCACTGCAGCAGTAACTATCAGCATGTGCGTCTTGTGATGTTCTCTTAGCCTTGGACCATCTTCTTCAACATCTTGTGAAACAGCTAAATTTTTTTATTGTTTACTATCCACTCGATATTTGGTCGCAATCTGTAGCCTAGCTCCAGCCTCAACCACATCCAGAAAGCTATTATACGTTCTGACAAAAGAGGACTATGGCTTACTCATCATATTCTCATGAATCTGTCTTCTTGCACGTTGGCTTATTTTGTTTCGACACCCTTTACACCATTTTAAAATGTCCTTCGGCGGGGAAGAGGGTTGACAATGCTATCTCTGATATTTATGAGGGTATTTTAGTAGAAAAAATATTTATAAAAAAAGTTTAATAGGGAAGAAGGTGACTTAGTGGGTCCTTCATTAGTTTTCAGTCTTCAAACTCGTGTCAGATATGTAATTGAGAATTGTGTGTACATATTTATTAAATTATGAGCCTGTGGCTGCATCATTTACTGGGGATGGCTGTGCTGCTGATGCAGTGCTCTTGTATGCATTCTGTCTGCATGAGCCCCTTACCATGTCAGCATATGAGCCAAACCGAGTGGACTCATTCCAGAATATCTTATCTACACATGGAACCGACCATTCATCAAGGTTAACAATTTAGACTCGCATGGTTTTATCCACGGATAGGAGTGTGCTCGGCTTGATGCACCGTGTGAATTCTTTCTAAAAAATAAAGAAGCAATGATTTATGAATGAGCAGTAACAATATGTAGCAGGTCGAAGACGGAAAACCACCCAATAACTAGAACAGCACATCTGGGTGGTAGAGCGCGTACCCCCGCCATCGTTAATGCCTGACTCCCACGAGGAACAATATCGGTCATTACATTTTTGAAATATCATGCTGTACAGTATGACTATCAGTTTTTGAGCGCCTGATCTCTCAATGTGTGATGAATCAATTTAAAACATTAATCGATTCTGATTGCGGATTAGGGACTCTTTCACACAAAATCGAATTCAATTTGTCTTGGTTCAAAACACCCAAACATGGCCACCAGTTCATCCGAATCCGTCCACAAAACTTTTTGTGATATCGTGCTACATATCAGTAGCCCGATTTTCTGCAATGCGTGAATAATGCCAGGTTTTACCAAATCGAATTCATATTCGTCGTCGGTGCACGACACCCCAACCTGTCCACCAAGTGTTTATTTGAACCATCCACAGACTTTATTGAGATATCATTGCTATTATATTTGATCTTTCTCAATGTGAAGAATTCACTTAAAATATTATTAGATCGAATCTATGGATCTTCACCAAAATTGAATTCTTTTCTTCTTGTGACATGCCCAATTATTGTCCACCAAGATTTCGGCCAAATCCGTCCTCAACTTTTGATGCGAAGACTCGTGCAGACGCAGGCAGACAAGTAGGAGAAAGGAACAAGGATATAGCAAAGAGTAGGCCATCGACTAGGACCAAGTTAAGAAGAAGGACTGATTGGCCACGCAAGACTCGGACTATCGTGCTTATATATTGTTTAGGGCCTATCTCTAATTGTGAAGAATCACTTAAAATTTTAGTAGCTCGGGATCCGGATCGGATCTTACCCAAAAATCTAATCATTTCCGTCCTCGTCAACACACCGAACCGGTCCCACAAAAACCTATAATCCGGATCCATCCACAACTTGTTTGTGGTTGTGGATGTTACACAAGACAACAAAACGAACAGACAGAAAGGGTGTGAAAACATAACCCTTCCTTTCACCTTTGTTGTGACGGATGTCACAAAAAGAAGGTAAAATGTCCGATTGAGACAATTTGAAGTCCCTTGCGAATGCACTTCAGTTGTTTCTAACCATCTTTGGAACACACCATCCTTAAAATGTATATTCATGAGGCACTCAGCTTATTCTCCATAAACCAAGTAACTTAGAAAATACTGCACAACAAATAGCTATCATTAAAGAAAATATAACAACATTCAGCTCCCACCAAATGTAGGTTGGAGTATTGCAGATCACTTCTTGTAGACAAACGATGTTGCTTTTCTTTTGGCACCTGGAATGCATTATATCTAAGGCGCCTTTTTTCAGTCGATTCGCTCTTGAACACGGTCATGAGTTTCCTCACTCAGATGGAGTAACATGAGATGATACAGTAAACAGTCGTCAGGAAATTGTTTCCGGACCCTCTTGAGAGACCGGTGACTGATCTTTTCCCCCATTAATGTATTGGCCTGCAGGCTAAGTGTCCTCGCTATAACCCCGACCTCAGTCACACACTACAAGGCCTCGTGGTGCTTATCTGAGCTACCTTACAACCACATTGGGGCTTTACCGCAGCTCTTCACATTTCTTCTGGGCCGCATGTCTAAAGGCCTCATTATGGTTGGACCAAGAGCCATGTACCTGCCCTACTGATGCTTTGCAACATAAAGTATGGCCCAATACTGCCTCTCAAAGTTCCTAATCAAGAACTTTTTCAAAGTGGAAATTATCTCCATTTAACAAGGGATGGGTCTCGCTCTGTCGTTGCTGTCTATCAACAGCTCCTTCAACCCGAGTGCTTTACGGGCCGAAACGGGAATTCTGTAACTTTAGCTCTGAGCGGGCCACTAAATTTTACAAACCCACAACATGCAACTTACAGAGTCATGTTTCATCTAAGATTGTGCGGTGCTGGGGAAAGAGAATGGGGGGGGGAATGGGGTCTGAGAATGTTGCACAGACTTTGCCGTGTGCCTGGGCTAGGTGCAGTGTAGGCCTAATGCAACCTTTATCGTGTGTGCTACTTTAAAAATTGCTACAGTCTTCACTTGTCTGGGTAAATAAATAGAGAGACTATATTGGAGACTCATTAAGTCTTCGTTAAACCCATGGAGCATATTGCCATAAAAACAGTGTTTAACCCTTTGGCCATACCAAGAGGTACCAGCTCTGCTTCCAGGCAGAAGAGCCACAACAAGCGCATTTGAGAATAGACTCGAAACAGAAATTTGTGGGAATTTACTAACTTTCAGCCTGAAGTAACCAATTGGATTCAATGCTTCCTGTACTCACAATACTTTTACCATTTACCTATGAACAATAATGCCATCAGCCTTCTAAGATGTTCCTTGTGTTAACCATTCTAGAATAATTGAGATCTGATTAAACTTCCGTCTGGTGAGGTACCAGCAACGGCAGGGTACTGCATTGATGGGGACATTAGCGCAAGCTGGCCTCTCAATGCAAGTTGTAATCATTAATAGACTGACCAGTATATTCTCTCAAAAAGTATTGTGTTTCAGCCAATCCATGCCGAACATACAATCTCCCTATAATGCTCCAGTGTACGAGTCTCGTTTGACCGATTCATACACTGCATTATGCCTTGATGTTGGTCTTAATGGTTAGATGTGGTGCGCGGGTGGCTTTGGATTCCTTGTGGTCCCTGAGGTCAAGTCACGACTCAGCTGCTTGAATTATACCAGGTGTGTTAGAACTCGCCTGTATCCTTCCTCGAGGTTCGGCAAAATGCAGTGCCAGATGCTGGTATTCCTGTGTCGGCAGTGCCGACCCGTTCCAGGATTGTGCCAATAGCCGAAGGAGACTGCTAGGCTAGCAACCAACGCTCTGCTTACAGGTTATGGTCCCAAATCTCTCCTCTCCTCCCTACTATAAATCTGCATTGGTGGCCCCATCAGGGGTCTAATGTGGTGTGCTTCCAACTGGTCTATTCGATTCAAAATGTGTGTGTAGCTAGCAATAACATATACTGAAAGGAATATTATAGAAGCAACTTGTATCGATGCCAATATATAATATCCCCAGCGAAGGAAGAAAGATTTGCTCTGCGTTGCTGACTTATCCCGTTAACGAAATTAACCATGATGTGCTCGGCCTCCAATATGTGAGCGAATTATGTTGTTTGTTTGTTTTTTCCTCTCAAGTTCGTCGATTCCACAGTGAGGTAACGAATTTTAATTGGGTCTTAGTGGAGTTTCAGATAAATCATCAATTTTAATAAAATATAACCATTAAAAAATAACATTCGAAGTTCAAGCTCCATTTCTGATTCATGCACAAATAAATCGATCCAATCAATCGATCTACTTTCTTCGTACAGCACCTCATATTTAAAAGTAAAAATGTCAAAGTATATTCCATAAAAAGAAAACAAGGAAGCAAGATGATAATGAGGATAAAGCAACTGAAAAACATAGGTTTTAAAAAGAGGTTTAAAAAACTTACCAGCACTGCATAATGGTTGGAATATTTTCTGCTGTGTCTGGGAGGACAAGAATTCGAATTCTGACCCCCCATAGGTCGAGTCATACAAAATGGATCAAATCACAGGACGATTCATTTATGTATGCTTACTGCAGTGGAGAAGCAAGGAAAAGGGACCTTTCAGGCAATTTCACCCTTCATCAGAGCAATGAACCGTTACCCTGATTAAACCTTCGTTAATAACCCTTAAATCTTTTGCTCTGACCAAGGGTTAATGCTCAAAAATCAGCTTCTCTTACTTCCCCATGGTGGCTGGAGTACCTCAAAGAATGATCTGCATGATTGATCCGTTGTTCAACATCAGTCTTGATTGACACGGATGGCTTCACCGGCAAGACTATAGTGTTTTCATTCTTGCATCGAGTCGATACCAAATACTGTTAAAAATGGATAGTATGATACTTTCTTGCTGGCATGCTCAGCATTTAAAAGATAGAGGATGGATTGAATCCATAGTTGGCTCATGGGGGTGTGAGAGGGGAGGGTTGGGGGGAAAGAATTTCTTCTCTATTGTGTGAATGCTGCATGCCAGAGAGAAAAGTGACATCATAAAAGTTGCCCTGGGAGTCTCTCACTCGTGTAAATATCCACAGTTACACTGATGCGTGTAGAACTTGCGCTCTAGTAAAGTCAGATGTCTATCTGATCATTCGTGGTTCAGAGATAGATTGTAAGTGTCTCAGTGTGTGGCCTCCTGATTGTGATGGAATAAACGATCCATGGGTATCTTTGCGTCTCTTGTTTCGTTCTCAATGTTCAGGTTCTTGAGAGGAAAGTGATCTTAGTAAAAGGAGAGAGTGTTCCATTTGATAACTTTTATGTCTACAAATCACTGTGTTCTGTTATGAAATATGGTATA
>JAXMNL010000761.1:20326-33530 GCA_035128595.1 Eptatretus atami
TGTATTTGGAAGAAAAAAAAAATTTTTTTTTTCACGACTACGTTCTGCCGTCAGTTGTTTCACCTGTCGATGGAGCTCCGAACAGGTGCTCAACCGTAGCAGAGCTCAGAAGGTGTATAAACAGATTATACGAAGGTGCTTGAAGCCTGACTTGGAATTATTGGTTCGTTAAAAGCAGTGCATCATGTACGTACAGTGGATATGTATCGTCTTTTTTGAGAGATTTTGTGTGTTTAGTGTTTCTAAGCAATAACCATAATGATGTACTTCCTGCTTTGAGACAGGTGCTGAAAAACCAAGATGGCGGCGAGTAAGCTATGCAAGATGGTGACGAGTGAGCTATGCAAGATGGTGGCGAGCGAGCTATGCAAGATGGCGACGAGTGAGCTATGTAAGATAGCGACGAGTGAGCTATGCAAGATGGCGACGAGTGAGCTATGCAAGATAGCGACGAGTGAGCTATGCAAGATGGGGCGAGTAATCTATGCAAGATGGCGGCGAGTAAGCTATGCAAGATGGCGGCGAGTGAGCTATGCAAGATGGCGGCGAGTAAGCTATGCAAGATGGCGGTGAGTGAGCTATGCAAGATGGCGGCGAGTAAGCCATGCAAGATGGCGACGAGTGAGCGATGCAAGATGGCGGCGAGTAAGCTATGCAAGAATGGAGGCGAGTGAGCGTAGCAGATGGCGGCGAGTGAGCATGCAAGATGGCGGCGAGTGAGCTATGCAAGATGGCGGCGAGGGAGCTATGCAAGATGGGCGGCGAGTGAGCATGCAAGATGCGGCGAGTGAGGCTAGAGCAATGCGAGTGAGAAGCAAGAATGGCGGCGAGTGAGCATGCAAGATGGTGGCAAGGACTGCATATGGCGGCGAGTGAGCATGCAAGATGGCGGCAGTAGCTGAGCAAGATGGGTGAGTGAGGCTATGCAAGATGGCGGCGAGTGAGCATGCAATATGGGCGGCGAGTGAGCATGCAAGATGGCGCGAGGTGAGCTGGGGGCAAGATGGCGTGAGTGAGCTATCAAGATGGCGACGATGAGCTATGCAAGATGGCGCGAGTGAGCTATGGCAAGATGGGCGAGTGAGCATGCAAGATGGCAGATGAGCATGCAAGATGGCGCGAGTGAGCTATGCAAGATGGCGGCGAGTGGAGCTATTGCAAGATGGGGGCGAGTGAGCTATGCAAGATGGCGACAAGTGAGCTTGTGCAAATGGCGCGAGTGAGCGATGCAAGATGGCGCGAGTGAGCTATGCAAGATGGCCGGCGAGTTGAGCTTATGCAAAATGGCGGAGAGTGAGCTATGGCAAGATGGCGGCGAGTGAGCTATGCAAGATTGGGGGCGAGTGAGCATTGCAAGATGGCGCGAGGGAGCCTATGCAAGATGGGCGAGTGAGTGTGCAAGATGGCGGAGAGTGAGCTCTGCAAGATGGCGGAACAGGGAATATCGTAAAATTCCGAGTCGATCAAAACATCGGGCCTGTTCAATTTTACAGGTGACCCGGCAACGGACAGTGTGATGATAGCCTGCCAAGGTATTGCCGCTTAAAGCCTCTTAAGGAGAGGTGTGGGGGTGGATGGAGGTTTGTTGCTGAACCGAGGCTACTGTTTGGAATGTTTCTTACCCACGTGAAGCGATCGCGTTACAAATAATTGTGCACTCGAGGCAGACAAAAAGACACCGACCCCACGTGACGAGTGCACGTCCAAAGCCGAAGGGGACGGTGACTCAACTCCGGGCGGCAGTTTGTAACAACCCTCGATCACAGTTACCTTGCGTACGGGTTCAGAGGCCTTGCGGCTCCGTAATCTGGCTTGAGCGATTTAATTTGGAGCCGAATCCCCCGACAGAAGCGAATGAGTCGTACCATCTTGGTTATAAATATAAATTTATTAAAGTAGGAGAACTAAAAACAGAATTGTGTAAAGTAAATCAACAACAATCGTTGCTGTGAATGTTGCGATGGGGGGGGGGGGGTGGTTGAGATGGGACACGACTTATCGTGGACGCCTGCGTCATTTCCATCCAACAGTCCGTTGTCTCCCTTTTCCAAAGCGGTGTGATCACCTTCGCCTCCCACGCGCCCTTAATGAGTCTACGCTCTCACCCTCCTGCTTGGCTGCAGGTGTTTCTGCTGGACTGGGGGGGACGCGAAAATGAAACCGGTCCCAACTGCGGTCTCTGGCCTGAACATGTGTCAAAAAGATCCCGCCGACTCGGCCCTGCGGTGCTTCCTCCCCGAACCTGCGGTATTGTTGTCCCTTTTTTATTGTCTGACGGTGTCGAGGCTCATGGAAGAGCTGGAGCAGAATGCCGTGCTCTTTGTCGTCCACATCCCTCCACCTTGTGTAGTATCCATGCGAGGCGAGTCGTTGTGAGAAGACACCGGCGGATTAGCATCTCATCCTTCTTTTTTTGTGTTCACGGCTCCTTGGACGTTTAATGTCATCAGGAGCAAAGACCCTCGGGGTAAAAAAATACCACGGCACAAAGGAAGGTTCTACTCCTTGTGCTGCTGTAAGAGTTCAAAAAACATGCGAGGTGATACATTTCTTGTGATCGAAGCAGCGGTCCTGTGCCCTAACACCGCCTGGGTTCATATATATATATAATTTTTTTTTTTGCGCTGATTGGAAAAATTATAAATTTTTCTCGTAAGTTTGGATCATTTTGAAGCGACTTTTGCTGAATCTTTGTTTTTTTTTCTCATCCGAGAAAGCGTTTCTGTGTTTCAGGCCACGGAAGTTGGACGGAGGTGAATGTTTTCACCAGTATCTGTCTGTCCTGTCTTCTGTCGTCTGTCTGCTGTCAGTGAGCACGATAATCTCAAAAAATTATGGACGGATTCGGACAAACTTGGTGGAATGAGCTTGGTTCGGTGACAAGTAACAAGGCGAACTATTGAGATTTTTGGTTCAGGTCAGGAACAGGATTCAGGATAGTCTTTTCAAAACACACCGGAGAGCATGATAGGACTTAGGCTAGGCAGCTCGGAGGACAGGGTACTTAACCAGACAAGGCCCTTCGTGTGGTGGCACCAAAACTGAATGCTACTCAGTCGGACATTCTTATTCCGATCACGGTATTTGACTCGGTGAGACCGAGTGCCTCAGGTTGTCCCGTCCGATCCCCGTTTGGAAAAAAAAGGTTTTGGGGGGGTTTTTTTTCATTCCCAACCCTTGACGGCATCCTTAAGTCACCTGTTTTTTGAAAGTTTTTGGCTTTTGTTCCACCAGGCCGACAGGTGACGACAGCCGCTGGTCCTCCAGTAGCGTGCGAGTTATGGCAGACTACCTCGTCGAAAAAGTTCTGCTTCATCACCCAGTCGAAGACTCCGGTCGGGAAAGTCAGGTTGATCCACTTTGCCCGTTCAGGAACCGCAGGCTTCGTGTCTTCCAAAATGGTGGTTTCTTGCTCTTTGTCTCCAATTACTTTGTTCGGCACTTCTTAGGATCCGGTGTCTGCCCCAGTGGAGGTCTCTGTGGGGTTTCAGGCACGACTCCTCAGAGCAATTTCCGTGATGTGCTTATCAAACAAGGCTTGCCTTACAGCATCGAAGGAAGTGAGTGAAGCGAGCGCCAGGCAGCAAATTCACTCCCGCTTGGAAAAACCCTTTTACTCAAATCTGCTCAATCAAATCGAGTGAAGATCTTCGAAAGAGGGAGAGTGATGAATTTGCCCTATGAAATATGTAACTAGCCGAACCGTGTCGTAAGCTTTTGCCTTTTGTCTGCACTGGCAACGGAATGCCTTTTGTATGTTCTCATCGAACCCACTGGGTTTCATCGCCCCGAGTGTTGTAAAGGTGTACTCACTGGATTGGTTCTTCTTCTCCTGTTTTTTATATTATTTATTCACCGAAGAATGGAAAGGCAATCTGGAATTGGGTTCGAAGTAACGGGAAGCGGTGCGAGCAAAGCTCCCGATGAGTCCCTGATGAGCGGTGGTGAGGCCGACGTGCCCCAGCGACAACTCAGAAACTACACGTGTGTTGTGGGCCCATCTGATGTTTCCACTCTGAATGTCCAACATTCCAACCTTACTCGAACAGGTATGGTGCCGAAGCCGCGGTTTAAGCACTCACTTAATAAGCGGCACGAGCCATTTTGTCATAATAGGGAGGATGATGATAGGGGAGGATTAGAGAGATAGGGAAAAGGAAAGGGAGACCATGGGTGCCATATGAGGAGGAAGAGGCAGGGAGGTCGGTGTAACACACTCGTAGTTGGAGGGAGGGGAGAAGCAGAGAAAGGTGAGACTATTACTTCGATCAACATAGCCTATCCGCAAACCGAACAGGGTTTATCTCCCGAACCGACGCAAATAAAAGAACCAGGGGATGGTGATTACACGAGGAGACGATGGCCGGGTTGGCATGGGAAAGGAAAGAAATGCAATTAATAAATAATTAATGCAATTTGAATAAAACACCCAGATTTAATACAGGCGGGAAAAGGGAACAACCGGGGGAGCTCAGCTCTGGTGGTAGTGGGTGGAAGCGACAGTGCGGGAGCAAAGCCACGAGCAAAGCGATGAGGTCGATAAGGCAGGAATGATACGAACAGGCTCCGTGCGAAGGCAGGCGAACCAGATTATCTCTCACAGAGCTCCCTGCCCTCCATCACTCAGATTCTCTTCGAGCTCCCTCTCCGTTGCGTTCGCACTTCGCACGGATCCCGCCCCCACAGAAAGGGGTCCATACCACTCCAACCCCTGGAGCGTTCAACAGGCAGCGCCCCCTTCTTGGCAACTCGCCGCATCCCACGTCGAGGTTTACCCAAAGCGGGGTTATACACACGAATTCCTAAACCATAATCCCTACTAATATTTACCATGCACCACCCCCTGTACGGTGCAACATTCAAACAAAACATTCCCTAAGCTGAGTGTCCCGACTTATTACAATCGAGATGGGGTAAATCATCTCATACATCGGACCATGATCCATCGAATCCATTCCATTCCTATCTGCCCCCTCACAAAGGTAACAATACTTTATAAATACAGATGTCGAGGCTGCATACAGATGAAACCGAGCGACAAGCACGTAGAAAGATCGTTAACAGATGAAAACATCTCAAACGGCGATGATGATGATGACCCAAAGGGAGGGAAGGAGGAACAATTGAATCCAGAAAGCTGGAAGAGCGTTTCCACAGAGGAGATAAAAATGGACCGAAGGACCAGAGTGTTCCGTCAGTCTGGATTCAGACAGGTAAATAAGCGGCAGGCACGTTCGTCCGATCTTGTGGAGCGGGAAGCGAGAGGATTTGAGAGTTGTGAGAAAGAGGAGCTGAAAGGAATAATAAATGAATGGGCTAAAGGATGTAGCACTGAATGAAATAATGAAATAGACAGGAGTAGCGGCAACTGAATGGAATAATACGAATGAATTGGAATAGAAGGATGTTGTAGGATGGAAGGACCGAGCAACATCCGCGCCATAGGTAACCACATCAGTGAGCGGTTGTAATCTCATAACCTTTGCTTATTGTCCCTTATCTTTAGCGGCGCGAATGCGCAAGAAAAGTAAAATCTGAAAAAGAAATCAGAAAATATGAACACCGAACGTTCTGGTTGCATCAATCTTCCATCATCGTGACGCGTACTATGGACCGTTTTCGATGACATTTTGTTTGAATGTTTTTACTGTCTTTGTAATATTTAGTTATTGTATGAAAGAATGTTTGAATGTTTTGGTTTGCGGCAGATTGTGAAGGAGGAGGGCTGGGTGGGGAGATGAGGGAGGGAGGGGTTGCTGGTGGGAGATCAGTGGGGGGGGGGGGTCAACATTAAATAATTAATCATTGACAGAACCCTTGGCAACCAGTTTCAGTGTTTATGAGGAAAGCAACCATCACCTGAAAGCACCTGGACAAACCTGCGGACACGTGTTAAAAACGTGCTTACCTGAACTAAACTTAGCTTTGCCTGAAAAGTTTACCTGTTTTTAACATTGCTCACACACTGTATTAACGTTTACCTTACGTTTTAGAACCTCACCACTTCAGCGCATTGAGCTGTCATCCATCGCGTTCGAATTGCCGAGACGGGAGATCAAACTCAAGCCAACACCGATCGGTTTCTGATTGTCTTCACTTTCTGTGCCGGTAGCACCATCACACCGCTTAGCCTCATCGCCGTCAACTTTCGGCTGAGAGGGCGACCTCTGAAAGACTCAGAGCTATTTGCCATCATGCCCAAACTTGAGACTCATCCGATGCTTGCCCTTCTACTGCTGATTCCTGGTTCCTGCAGGGTTACCTTACGCGTTGTAAAGTGGGAGGATTTAACGTGTATCTGCCGAGGTCAACGTGGTGAAAGATCAATGAGGGGGGTAGTGATGGCCGATTATCCAAGAGGATGGAGAGATGGCAAGACATTTCTAGATTTGTAACAGTGTTTTACGTTATGAGAAAGGGCGGAAATCTTTTGAAAAAAGGCAACAAAGTTGATCTGGAGGAAAGATGAGCGGGATAAAGAGGCTTGAGTTCCCAACGATCAGGGGTCGTGAAAGATTGAAAGAGGGGTCTCGAAATCCGTGGTGTGAATCGGGGTGTCCTCTCACTGCTCACCACAATGTCAACCTGTTGTAAGGAACTTTTGTTTGTCTCCATTCTGGTCTTACCTCGAGTTTCACGAAATGTAGCGTGTAGTTCAGAGAAGAAGGTGGGCAAGTATTTGTGGAAGGACGGACGGACCAGACACCATCCCATAAGCTCTCCCCAGAAAACTACGTTCCAGGTGAGCTAAAAATTAGAAGCCTGCTTTGTAACTGCTCAGTGATGCCAAGGCGTCAAGCTCCCCACTTTGATTGGACAGCACCGACCGCATCACACGTGGAACTCGCAAGTTACGGAACGGTGAGGTGTACGCTCTATACCTGAGTGCCGGATCGTAGAGTTATCCCCCGACCAACCCGAAAGGGGGCAGAGGTGATGTTTTTCCACCCCTGTACGTCTGTCCTGTCTGGTTGTGAAGTAGGATATCTCAAAGTTGGCGAACGGATTGTACGAAAAGGTTGGATGGAAGAAGTTGGGTGTATGACAGAGGAAGAATTAATTCCATTTTGGTGAAGATCGAATCCGCGATCCGATAACTTTTTTTTGATTCTTACACCTGTTGAGAGGCGTGGGCCAAACACGTTATATCCAAGACATCTAAAACACAGTGTCGGCCGATTTTTCAACAAAATTTGGTGTTTAGTTGGGAAGAGTGATAAGAACAAGCTGATATCGAATTTTGTTCAGGTCTGGATCAAGATACCGGCTATCGGTGGTACCCTAATAGGGGGGGGGGGGGGAGATGAGAGAGTAACTCAGCCCCGCTTGTCATGCCGGCAGTCAAACCCACTCCCATCTGGTCATTCAACTTTCCTGTTTGCAGCCTATTCATCGCTTGCGGCACGATGTTGAGTTGCAGGATCTCGGTGGGAGTCTCTGGCGGGGGGACTGACGTGGTTCGCTCAGTGACTCAGCAGACTCCGAATCTGTCCAACCCGGATCTGACGGTGTGTACCTTTACAATCGACATATATAGATGAAAAACAAAAACCCATTCCACTATCTGCTCCGACCTGCTAAATGGAGGGAAATGACCAATTACTCTTACTCTAAATAATTAACCCAGGTGGTTAAGATTACAAAAATATATTCGGACTCCTCCTGTGCCTCCAGCCGAAGAAAGCTGCTATAAAGCAACCATCGACAGGCTGCCTAAAGGTAAGCCCTTTGCTGTACTTTCAAACCTTCCCAGAATTCTCACACAGCTGTAAAGACATTCAACCAATTAACAAAAGAATAAAAACAACAAAATATAAAAAATCAAACACACTCAAAACACAAAAAAAAAAATTACAATACCACAAAAAAGACAAGTTCACAACAAAACGAGTCACAGATAATACAATAGACACAAAAGAATCAACCAATCAGAACAAATAATGTCAGGAAACAAGAAAGAACAAAACACAGACACGCGAGACATGACAAACCACAATACACAATAAAGAGATACAGAAAGTGCACTCACAAGATAAAGACAAAAAGCGAAATGTCCGACACATAAAAAACAAATACAGAGACAAGAATCAAGACGCAGAGGTAGCACAAAGGCAAACAGATAAAAAAAAAAAGCAAGAGAAGACAATACGCGTTCAAAGCAGAATAACACAGACTGGCAACAATAAGTAACACACACGAGAATGCCCGATGCTACAGCACACCCTCAGCTTCCAGACCGTTTTCATCGCTTCTTGGGTGAATCACGCAGCGACAGCGGCAGGACAGGACGTGCGCAGACATGGCCGAGCGAAGCCCCCCGCGGCACTGAACGTTGGCTATCTCATATCGTGAATCGGTGTGGTAGGAATCCAGGCTATCCGATAAACGCACACACAATTTGTCAGGCCAATGAAGGAAGGACAAGGAGCGAAAAGCAGATGGAAAATGTAACAACGATTATTTTATTTTGCTCAGGCAATGGTGAAAAGCAATTATTTTACTTTACCAGCTCTTTTATTACCCAAAGCAAGCAGATCATTGCGGTGAGCATCGTATTTTCACAAGGCAAGTAAAAGATACAACAGAAAAGATTTACCTTGCAACGTATTCTTCGACATCTTAACGCCAAGACCACCTGGGTGCCATCACTCCAATTGCGGGAAACTAAGACATGAAGATTTGAGGAAGAAAGCGGAGCGTGGGCTCGAGACTACCTCCCACCCAATGGGGTCCGCCATGCAGCTTGTGGAGATGCCACGCTGGTTTCACAGAGGGAGCCTTTCCATGCCAGGCCTCACTCCGCAAAGATGGAAGACACCCCCAGAATGGAGTCCCAACCCAATGGGGGTCCGCCAATCCAGCTGTGTGGAAGATGCCGTTGTTCCTGAGGGAGCCTTTCACGCAGCCTCACTCCTGCAAGATGGAGAGACCCCCCAATGGGTATCACAACCCAATGGGGGGTCCGCCATGACAGCTGTGGAAGATGCCGCTGTTGCGGAGGGAAGCCTTTAACGCAGGCCTCCATCCCGCAAGATGGAAGAGCGCCGCTCCCCTTCACTGTCACACAGAACGTTCCCATACGGAGGGAAAAGTTGTACTTTATTTCGTACTTGATAAGTCGTTGTCTCGCATAGACGAATGTGGCATGGAGGGAAGGGAAGATGTGGGAAAGTAATTAGATGCCGGCGTCTGGAGATTAATTTTTTACGGTGAGTGACCAGGTGGAATGTGGTGGTAAAGGTAGTAAATTAAAGAGGGATTCGCGTGGTGAAGGAAGGCTGAAGGAACACATGATGACGCCAAAGATAAACCTCGGGGTTGAACAGAAAGACCAACGGAGGTGAACTGAGGGGTTTGTTGAATGAGTTCGGTGAAGGGCTCAGGAACTAGTCTGGGGGCATACGAGGCCAGTCCGGCAGCACCCTGGATAACAGGACGGAAAAGTGGAATGCACAGCGACGCTGCTAGCTGCCGGATGCGAGGGCGCATGCTTAACAAGGAGAGTGCACTATCTGTCGTCTCTGTCTCTGTCTACTGGATCCTCTGATCTCTCTCTCTCTCACTCTCCTCATCTACTCTCTCATTCTCATATCTCCTCTACCTCTTCTCTCGATCTCTTCGCTTGCTCTCTCTCCTCGCTCGTGATCTCTCCCCTCACTCAAACCACACACATCTCTCTCTCTCATCCTCGTGGCACAAGACAAACCAAATTGTAAGGAATTAGACCATCTTGTGGGACTCCCAGATTACAACAATGTGATCTGTTTTTTGCACATCACATGACCAACACGTGAGCACATGAATCAGACACTCCTGTGGAATGATGATCCACGGACAGCATTCCCTGTAACAAAAAATAAGGTAACATTGATAAACTCACAAACGGCACTCGTGGCAGTGATTAGATCTCCGCCTCGCACGTTCACAATCTGACAACAATACCATTGTTAACTGAACACGCAGCGATTAATGGCCCGTAATGTTAACCCGAATCATCCATGCACCCCACTAACATCACACAACAGAAGCCAATAGAAAGTCCACATGCACCCCCTTTCAATCATTTCCACACTTTTGTTGCCTTATAGCCTGGATAATAAAAATCAGATAGTTTTACACTTTTTATATCACAACAACTCATAAATACTACGCCACAACTCCAAGACAAGACAAATTTCAGAAAAATTAATTAAAAATACAAACTAGAATATCTTGGTGATAGTGTCCAACCCGACCAAGCTGAGAGTTAATACTTGGTCTACGGAAGAGAATCCATGCTTGACAGCAATTACAGAGTGTGATTCTGTTGGGCGGATTAGGTCTCTCCCAACACATTGATTGGCGCAATAGTTGGCCCATCCTTTCTGTGCAAAACTGTTCAGCTCACTAAGTTCCCGTGAGAAAACGTTGGATGGACAAGCAATCCTTCAGTGAGCCAACAGAATTTTCGATTTGGATTTAGATCGGGGCTCTGACTGGTCCACTCGACAAGTTATCTTTTTTGTTCCTTAGCCACTCCCAGTGTATAGCTTCAGCAGTGGTGTGTTCGGGTCATTGTATGTGAAGAGGTGAACTTTCCATCCATCATGTTTTTTTCTTCTGTATTTTTGCTCCATTTTCCCATTCTAATCCTGACAAAGTAGCCCCCAGTCCCTGCTGATGAAAACAATCCCATAACATGAAAATGCTGCCACCCATGATTCACAGTAGGGGAATGGTGTTCTTTGGGTGATGTGCTGTGTGGGTTTGTACCAACATAAACGTTTTGCATTTAATGCCAAAAAGTTCCATCTGTGTTTCATCAACCACAAAACCTTTTGCGCGTGGCTTCCAGAACCTCCGGAGTGGAGGTTGTTTTTTGCACACCCCTCAAAGCGACTCAAGGTGTGTTTTTTTTTTGGTAATGGCTTCCTTCTTGCCATCCATATTAACTAATACCCGTACAAGGACAGAACTCTGTGGGAGTGCTTGGGATATTGTCACGTGCCACAATGAACATGGCCAGAAAGGCCTGTATCTTAAAGAGTTTGTCATTGGGCCTCTATGGTGACCTTCTGGGTGGGATCAATCCATGTCTTCCCTCCTGCTTGGTCATCGCAGGTTGGAGAGGACGGCCCTGATCTAGGCAGGTTCTTGGTGGTACCATAACACCTGTCACTTCATAATGATTGCTTGACTGTGCTCCAAGGATAATTCAGGCCTTTGAAAATATTTTTTATTCCCCATGCCCCTGATCTGTGCCTTTCATAACACAACTTTATCCAGGAGATCTTTGAAAGCTCCTTTGGTCTCAGGTTGGTCTCTTTGCTGTGAAATACAACCACCACGGCAGAGAAACTAAGAACAGCTGATTTAAATTCTGAAATAATCAGAATTCCTACATTTAATACAGGTGGAGGCCAAATTAACCTGGTGTGTGATTTTGGAAGGTGATGGTACACCTGAGCTCATTTCAATTGCTATTATAGGGGTGGGGTTTGACTCACTGTCGATGTTGAGGAGCTTGAGTAGATCTTGCGTCCACAGTCCCTCGAGAGCCCCCCAAAAGCTGACTCGTCGGCATGTGGCTGATACCGGTCACTACACGCGAGAGGCGTTGGATGCTCCATCTGCATCTCCATCTCCATCCACGCGATGCTGCCACGGTTGTTATCACGTACGAAAAAGTCAACATACGGTCGATACTGGTCGGCGAAATTAAATGACGGAGAAGACCAGACTTACTCCCCGATGATCACCCAGACGTCTGTGTCACAGCTGTGAATTGGAGGATTATCTGAGTGCAACTGGGAGGAAGAATCGTTTTGGCCGATATCAAGTTGATACAAAACCATTGGAAGAGACTGTAAACCAAGGACAGTCACAAACCTCTGGGAGAACCAAAGGGCTTCAGACTCCAACCGGGTACTCTGAGCAGATATTTTTTCCTGCCTGCAGAGTGATCGGAGTACATGCGTAAAGCAAGTGACGGGAATGACACAGACGAAGTACCCTGGTATCAGCACCTGTCTTGAGCAACCACCATTGGACGAGAGGTGAAACCACCTGTCCAGTCCCTCGGTGACCTTACTCCAGACGAATGGGAGAAATCGCTTTTGAAAGCGGGCGCCGATGTTGAGCTGATCGGCGTTTAACAGCCAGCAGTGGGCTCCCACCCGACTAGGTTGGCAAGGATTCTGCAAGGGAAAAAACAGGAAGCGTGAACCGCATTCCAGTAGTTGGAAATTGAAAGAATCGGAAAAGCAATACCAAAAATTTCATGGGACCCAGCGCCCAGAAGCAGCAGTCACAGATAGACGTCACAAGATGTGAAGGCACATGCTCGGTTTCCAAGGTATCTAACACAGAAAACAAACACAGAAAACAGAAAACGAGCCCATCCGCTTGGCCCACTTTCCCTGGTCACTTGGCGCTAACTGTGACGGAAGGCTGAAAAAAAAGACCAATGAAAAAAACAGGCAGCCTTGGCACGTAGTAGTACCTGGAGAAAGGTGTTATCGTTGGCGGACGTTCATTGCATGGCCATGGGCCAGCCGTACACTACGATGGGATAAGTTTGGTGCAGAAAGGTGCTTGGAGACAACAGACTTTTCAAGAGAACCTCCAAACAGCGCGAATCTTGTCTCAGCTATTACATTAACTTGGACGGAAATCAAAGGAAAAGCCGCCGACAATTGATGCGGTACTTGATATGTCTCCAACGATAATCCATAGAAAACTGCAGAAAGGGATAACCGTGGTGCGGGAAACAGGGTCTTTCTTCAGAATAGACGCTGCTGTTCCACACAGATAAAAGCCGTGAGAGGTTGCCTTTCTGTCATTCATCAGGGGCAAACCAAAATGTCATCGCAATTTTACTCGCAGGATTGTCAAAAAGAACGCAGTACTACGAACAAAGCTCCAGAGCCAACAAGTGTGTCAAAGGTGTGTGAGGTAAAATGCTTCAGATTGACAGATTTACTAACTGAGAAGTGAAAGATCTGGTTCTCAAAGCCAGGAAGACAGATACCTGCACGTCACGCCGACTAAAATCCGATCGCGAAACATGCTAACAGCCAGACTCAGCTTTCCTGTGATGCGATGATGCCTCAGAAGGGAAGCACCGGATGTGTCCTTCACGACCTCTCCCTCCTGGCATTCAGCTCAGTGACCTGCAACTGCTCACCTTGTACATCAAATGTGGCTCCAAGAATTGAGAGAAGAT
>JAXMNL010000762.1:0-24109 GCA_035128595.1 Eptatretus atami
GGCAAATAGTCAAATCTCGTTCTATTCCAAAATCGACTCTGCAAACTCATGAGGACGGAGTTTGAAGTTGCATTCAGTATTCAAACGGGCTCAACATTTTTTCCACCCATGGCTTTTTATTGAGTCTTACTGGAAAAGCATCATCTTGTAATCTTGGTGTTTGTGGTTGAACTTTAAAATATACCATTCATCATTGTACATGAACAAGCTTCTCAGTTCATGTCATGAACAAAAGCTATCTCATCATTGTCATTGAACAAAGCTTTTCTCCATTTCATTGTCTTTTGTATGAATCAAAGGCCTTTCTCATTTTGAGAAACAAAAAGTAACAATAAATAATGTTATAACCTTAGCCATGGTCCGTGTAGCTCGTGAGGATTAGATCTATTCCTTGATGCCACCATCTTCCTCAATCCCTCCGTCTTCATATCCTTCACCTACTGATCCGTCATTCATGACTAAGGATCATCATTTTTGTTTCGGATAAGTGTCCTCTGCAGGACTGCCGAGGGACCCAACTTGAATTGATAGCACATCGCTTGGAAGTCTGTTCTTGCTGTGTTTGGTTAGTTTGCGGTTGAGGATGTCACGCTCGTGATTCTGTCGCTTCCTGTCCAAAACCGATGAGTCGGATGTCACGGGACCCCAGTAGGCGTCCAGTTTTACCGAGGCCTTTATGCACTAGCACGTCATTCTTCATACTGCTCGCTCCCTATTTCTCTCCCTCCTTCCGGCGGTTTATGGAGCTCAGGCCGTCCAAGGCGTTGACTTACCATTCGTGTCGTCAATCATCACCCAGGACCATAGCATGCAGCCTCTCCATGCCCTCCCATTTCCGGCAAGACGTCAGTGCACTTTGGCCAGAGCGCTACGGTGGCTCTCCTTGGCTGCTGTCATAAAGACTATATTCTTCAGTGTCCAAACTCACCATATTGTCATGTTGCAGAAGGGGGGGACAGGAGGGTGGGCTATGGAGAAAATGAGCAGGACGTGGAATGCGAGAGTCAGTTAAGGGAACCCGGCCGGAATGAGGCAGAAAGAAAAACGAAAACCATCTCAGTTGAAATATCAGTCTTCATTATATTTTTTGCCTCCTCTAGTCTGGTTCATTCACTTTTTCCGAGAAATGCTCCTTGTTTTTTCCAGACTCGTCCTTTGTGTGCTGGGTTCCCTGTTGTTACAGATCCTACTCTGTCCCTCTCTGTTGTTGTTCCATTGAAGTTGAATGCAACTCTAAGTAAAGCCTTTCACCTGTTATGTATGTGTGTGTGTCTGCATGTATAAGTGTGACCACACGGATTGTTTTCTTTTCATTGTAAGTTCAGTTATTTAGTGTGTTGCCACTCTATCTTGTTGTTGAGATTTTGATGCCGCCAATTTCAATGCATCTGTTTGATGAATCTTTCAGTATATTCACTGCTTTCGGTGTTCGACCGTTACTGTTTCTTTCAATTTGCTTGAATACAAGACCCTATAATACTAGGACGCATCGATGGCTGGGCTGCAGACATCCCGCATAGTGCGGGCACTTGATGTAACCATACAGACATCCCGACACCCAGTGTCCGAATTCTAAGTAGTAGGAAACACACCTCTGCCATAGATTCTGCGACGAAATCCCGGTCTCCGACACCTCAGCTCAGAGAGTTCTATTCTCATTAATACCCTCATGTCTAAAAATGTCATGAGCTCAGAGGGACTCACACTCCAGGGAGATCATCTATTCTCTTTTGGTAACCCTTAGATAAGATATTCATGGCGACTCCATAATTCAAAGCGGACTCGCCATCATACAGTGGCACATACACGAGAGCACAGCGCGTACCAAGTGACGCTCCATGCAGAAAGGGCCATATAGAGCAGTATGCGGGACAGATCAGGTGAACATTACACGGAGTAGAAAGCTATGTCAAAGTTTCTTCTTGAGCGAGAGTAATCGATAGGCGTTTGTGCTCGGATCATGAAAGGTGATTTTCCGGTGAGTCAGAGATGCAAATCCATGCACCGCGACTGTACCTAAAGAATTGAACCAACAAATCGTAACTACTATGGCGGATGCCGCAGCAGACACAGCATTTGGCAGAGTCACTTGAGGAATATGGATGGCTTGTTGGTCCCACAGTGTGAGTCTTCTCCTCTCACATCTGTGGATGCGGGTTATATGCTTTTTGCGTTCCTGCTCAGTCGGTACTCATATATCCAACCACCTGCCTCACAAAGATGAAACAAGGTGAGTACAGGTTTACATGGTACCTGCAGCAAGTCAAGATCTATTCTGACTTTGGATAGTACCTGGAACTACGATCTCTGCCTCAATTCGGAGATGTTCTGTTTCTACTCTCATTGAGTGTGCTATAAAATAATATCCAAACCGATTTCAATACAATTTCATGTAATATATTCCTATTGATATGTACATGATGTAGTTCACAATCCTGTAATGATACCCGTGTTATACGTTCAATCCATGGAGTGTACGACGATCAACTAAGCGACCACTGACATTCAGCATGTGAAGTACTATAACAATGTATATTGAGCACTGCACTCTCGTCATAGCCCTAGTGTATTTCAAGTAGTGTGGCTTGGTCATTGTGATCTCATATCTCACAATGACTCTGTGTATGTGGACTTGTCCTATAGTTGATCCAAAATATTTATAACTCTCATACTGTATTTCTTCGATATCTATTTGTTTCCGAACTATGTACAAATCGCATGTAGCATAAACTCTCAGAGGCGAATCCATATAAATGTAAATCAACACGCGGACAACTTGACATCCACAGAACTTTGGAGTTGGAGCTGGGTGAATTGATACACTCTCGTCACTAACCCATCAAGTTTTCTTAAGGCTCTAATTTGTCTGGTCAGTGGACATCCAAATCAATGTTCCCTTTATTGCATTTTCCAATCCTGCATTAGCTAACGACTATAATAGGATTTTATCACAAACGATTTTTACTCGACTCATTTCGTATTCCCTAATGAATATCATAAGTCCTGTAATATTAAGCAATCCATCGATGTCCACCAAATACGGGAAAAGATGAATTAGCTTCCCCCCTATTCCTATTTCTATTAGCCGGCCACTGGAATTGAGAATGCAACTCCATTAGTTTAATGAGGGCCGTCCATCATTGGGCATGTGTGACTAGCAGATAAGCACGACCCCATTTCCTGGAGTTACCGTTGGTTGGTCAGTGAGCATCGTGATGAGACTGATATCACAGTAAATGGAAATTCTTCTCTTTCTCAACTATCTGCCCCATATGTCCCTTAGAGCAAATCAGTCTTGATATGCGTCTGAGGAACGCCTGGAATGCTGAATGGCACCTATACATACCAGTAACGGAAACCTGCCTGGTCCTTACTTAATCAGTGACGATCCCAGCACCACACACAAACTAGCCTGTAAGAAAATCTAAGGGCACTCACATATCAATCGACATATACTCCACTAGATATAGACAACCAAAGTCTCAAAAAGTCTTTCATTTACGAGGCGGTCCATCATTGTGCTGAATTATCTCACTCAACAACAAAATGAGCTCGCATTTACAAATTGCGGTTATCGGTTTCTTCAAATGTGAGTAAATCGATAATTGACCTCAATCAACAAACCACAAAGGATGACTATTATATTTGAACTTTGAGAGCATCGATCACAATTTGACAGTATCTTTAACAGTGTTACCCCTGATGGTGCATGCAAGGTCTAGATTCCTGTATTGCTCAGCAATTCATGGACAGTGTAAATGGTCATTATTGAGTGTCGACAGCTACCAGGGGCTCATCATTGAGCTGCTGCAGTTCATTTGTAAGCATGTGTTAGTCCAGTAGCTTGAAGCTCTGATTAAACTGAACTTGTATGTGCGCTAAACATTTAACATACTTAAGCCTGGTCGCTACGAGCATCGCTAAATAGGTACCCCGGTGCATAGGGACTTGTGCTACTTCGGATCCTGAGTTGTACAAGATCCCAACTTTGAGACTCACAGTCCTACACTGGGACGGCTGATATCGGTTACACCGACTCTGTAGCTCGCTGGTCGTTGGCAGTCTTTGCAGTATATGGGCACTGAATCATTGGTGGATCTATTGGAAGCATATCGCCGGCATGTGTGGTCTCCCTGTACGAGGCGCTCTAGCCCCGATTGCAGTTCTGTGAAAGTGGCAGCCTGACTGAAGCATACCCATCCGTCTTGTGTGAGAACTCACAGAGAGAACCCCACAACTAATGCGATGGCATCGCAGCATGGCACCTGCAACTCGATAATGTGCATTGAGTGTTAGATGGCCCGAGTTTGCGTTCGTCTTTGCGTGCTTCCTCTACGTGTACTCCTTGACTGCCATGCACGATATCATGCTGGTTTTCAAATGCGATTTGGGCCCCTTGCACTATTTGGATTTTTAACTCGCGGCATGCAGCGCGTGGTCTTGGCAGCCTGTTTCCATTATGATAGATGAATTGAATCCGTTCGCAGATTGAGAGGGGCTGACCTTCTATTAATCGGCGATCATCGTGCGAAATGGACGATTCCATGAGAAACCCGCGAGTCTGTCGACGTCTTTACTGGTCGCTCAAAACTGCCTCATACCAGTCGCACCTAGGGCAGAGAGCGACGGTGATATACAGCATATTCATGGCCTTCCCGGGGACCACCGGGATCAAGGTGTGTGACCTGGGTGCCATCTCAAGGCAGAGGTCTGCAGACGCGCAGAATGGCTTCATGCTGGTGTTAGGCATCGCATTTTGTTTTGAAAATGCGGGAAGAGGCATCCACTGATGGAAGCGCTTCAAGCAGGCACAACATGCCGGCGATATGGACCATGACTCAGTGCCATTAAAGCAGGGTAGAATGGCCAACAGCTCTGTAAACATCGACTTTTTGGTTTGCGGTTCGTCGGTTGTTGGTTTAATCCGACACGTTTAAAGAGTCTCCAATGCACTGCTGGCTTTAGAGGCCTGTTGTGAATTTCCATATGATTGTGGATCACAGGAGAAGACATGACCCAGGTTAAATGAAACTGTTGGGATGCCGTTCAGCTCAGTTCCCTCATTAGTTATCCTTGGTTGAACAGACTTGCGAAGACTTCATTGGTCTTTCAGGATAATGATAAGCCCAAACAGTTGTGCTGCAGAAGAAAATGGTCGTTATGTGCTCCAGATCAGAAAGTGCATGAAGCCACCAGAGCACAGTCATCTGCAAAGGGGACTCCTGATGAGGCATTGTGTAGTATTGTGTAAACCTGTTTAGTCGTCTGAGGTTTGAAGAGGTTGCCATGGCTGAAAACGATGGAGACACCCCCTCCAAGTTGTCAGTCGGTTGTCTGGTGCATCATTCTGGAAATAAATCAGTAAAAACTAAAAGCCATCGTTAGAGAACATACCTTGGCCAGCTGAACAGTTTAACATGTTAATATCTCACTGATAGACCCAGACACGGATCATTCCACTTCTTTGGGTCAAGAATGATTCGGGGAATTAAGCATCTTCCGATGACAATTATTCGGTACTTCGTTAATCATCAAGTATCCACCATGGGAACAATTCTCAAATGGACAAATCAATTCCATGTGAACGCTGTGGTAACTCACGTGTGGTCTTCGGAAATCGACACCCAGTCTTCCTGGACTCTCTGTTCCTTTCTCCTGACTTCCAAGCTTATTGTTTGGCATCGGAGTTTTCCTTCTCTCGGATTGCGCACGAATGCAGGCCTTAATGCCAATTTAAGGGTTACAAATTTGGAGGGCCCACATAATTTACCTATAATTAATGGATAATGATTTCAACTGGTGATGTCCAATTAATTCTGAAATGACCGACAAGGGGAGGTGGGATTGCAGATAAGGCTCGCACAGTCTTACGTAATATGGTTATCAAATTGAACAGGACACAGGTACCAAGACACAACAGACAGAATTTGCGGAAAAAAACACGATAGTGGCAACAACAATAAAAAAAAGACTTTACAAGAAAGAAAACATAAATCCGCTGTGGTCCACACTTATAACCATGCAGACACACACACATACATAACCAGTGAGGGTTTTCTTAGGTTCATTCACTTCAATGAACAACACAGAGAGGGGCAGAGTAGGTCTTAACCAACCAGGGATCCCAGCAACACCAGAGTAGTCTGAACCAAGGAGGCATCTCGGAAAAAAGTGATGACACTGAGGAGGCACTGATATTCACTTCTCTCCTTCCCACCTCTCATTTCTCCCACCCCACCCTCCTGTCCCCCCTTTCCTCACATGACTTGGTGTGGGACACTGAAGAATAGTCTTATGACAGCAGCCCCAAGGAGGCCACCGTAGCGCTCTGGCAAAAGTTCGCATGCGTCGTGCCGGAAAGGGAGGGCCAATGGAGAAGCTGGCATTTGCTAATGGTCCTGGTGATGAGTTTGACGACACCGATGTAACGCACGCTTTGGGCCTGCTCATGCCGCCGGAAGGAGGAGAGAGGGAGCGACATACTTGAATGAGCGTGCTGGTGGCGCCTCGTAAACTGACCTTGGGGATCCGTCACTCCACCTCATCGGTTTGGAGCAGGAAGACCAATCACGTGCATCCTAAACCAACTAACCCAACACAGCAAAGAACAGCTTTCCAAAAGGCGAATGTGCTACATTCAAGTTGTCCTCAGCAGTCTGCAGAGGACAAACTTATCCGAAACACAAAATTCCTGACAACACATCAAAATGATCTATCCTACACGATGCACACGGACCATGGCTAAGGGTTATACATTTTTATTTAATTTACTTTTTTTCTCAAAATGAGAAATTGTATGACAGTATCTGTTCATGGACAATGAATGAGAAAGCTTTGTTCATGACAATGATGAGAAAGCTTTGTTCATGACAATGAAATGAGATAAGCTTTGTCATGACAATGAAGTGAATGAGTTATTTTTAAAGTATCAACCACAAAACACAAGTACATTGATGCTTCTTCCAGTAGACTCATTAAAATAGTCCATTGTGAAAAAATGTTGAGCCCTTTTGAATCCTGAACTGCAACTTCAACTCCGTTCCTCATCGAGTTGCGGAGTCGAATTGAATAGAAACGAGTTTGAATATTGTGCCATAATTAACCTGCAAGTATTTAGTGATTTTGCAGAAACATCTTAATTTGGAGATTCCATTGCTTCTTACCTCTTCTATCTGTTTCTTCAAAATCTTGCTTTGCTGACGTCCCACGCACCTCCTCTCGCCAAGGGCCATCAATTAGTACCGATGCAGTCCGCATCTTCTCCGAACACTTTCGGCAACATCCAGCAGTCCTGAAAGCAATGGCACCATCATCACATCCGTCCATCGTCCAAATAAAATACCGATATCGTTATTTGATAAAGGATTACATCATTACTTGAGTGCCCCCCCACAATTAGTGCAGTGAGCGACTTTGTCCTCCATAAACATAGATGACCTCGATGCTCTGGAAAAACTTACTATTTCCTATTGATTCACATGACTCCACATTGAGTATGAAACTTACCCCATAAAGTACCCCACTGACAAGAGAAAAGCAGTTGCGTCACCTTCGTGCTGATATGGAAATTATAAATGCTCATCTGATGAATGAACAAGTCCTTTAGTGCAGTGCGAAATCGTCATTAGTATCACCCGAATTTATCCGAAGGGTCATCAAATGAATCACCTGATTACCATCGTCAGCCACTGGAAGAGGGTCGGTCTGCCTGAACTACTACGACCTCATCACCAGCTAAGACCTCTCCTGGCGTCAAACATTAGAGCAAAGCTGGCTTTCCAAAGCCAGCCCCAGACTGGACGCCTCTGTTGGTTCCAAGCCAATTTCTCGAAAAAATCAGAGCCAATCTCAGCCTTTCAATTCGATCGTAAATGTACTGCTTTCCCTCAACCGGTTGGTACCCAGCAACACACCTATACCTGTGGCATCTAAAGCTCTTTACATTATTGCACTCTCTTGCGAATGAATCCAAAAACACAATGGCTGTTCTCTTACATCATAACCTATTCTTTACTACCTCTCCTCTGGTTTAGCTCCTTCTGCTTTCTCGGGTCACGGACCCTCCTCATCTTCCTCCAAATGCACCTATTTCTTCCAGGAAAAACCCTTCCTTGTTCCCCTCCAAAAACCCAGGCTTGCTGTTCACTCCCGATGTTCCAGGACTCCTTTTTCCCTGTTTGAAAAAGTATCTTTTGTGGTCTTTTTCTCCCTGTTGGAAAAAAGAAGTGTCATTCACCTTCCTGAGAGTTTTGAATGTACTTTTCCACGAGAGGGCTCAAAAGCAAGTCCGGACACCCCATCTCATGATGTCATCCGCATCACTACTCATGATCTTTTCTGATACCATGAACACGAGTAACAAAACTTGGTGGACAGGTTTGGGTGGATGACAAGGAAGATTGATTAATATTTTGCATGAACATCGGACTTGGGAAATTAGAATTTTTTTATTAATTTTTCAAGTATTCTTTTACATTGAGAGATGGGCCAAATGAACCTCGAAAGCATGATAGTCTCAAAAGTGGAGACGAGTTATGACAAAACTTGGTGGATGAGTGGGGTCGGTGGACAGGAACGTGTGATTCGATTTGGTTGGGTCTGGATGCAGATTCCGGCCTATCATGGGATGTAAAAGTAAACCGTCACCTGATTGAGGGTCGCGCTCTCCGAGTGCCGTTCTGGTTGAGTCCGCAGTCAAGTATATTTACTTTGCTAACTGAGAATTGCTCGACTATCCTTACGAGCACCCCATTATTCCCTGTTCACCACCCTGGTCTCTTTTCTGGCCTCTGACTTTACACCTCATTGAAGAGACTTATCCTATAACTACACATTTGCTCCTTGAAAACAGGGTAAAAAGATGTGGAAGGATGGAATAAACATCAAAGTGTCCGAAGAATTTGAATTTTCGACCCACTTGAATTTACCTGGGACAAACACTTTTGAAAATGTTCTTCATCGGACCGAGCACGAAAAGGGCTCTCTGATGGCAGTTTTTTTCAAAAGAGTCCATTCAAGAAGTGACTTTCAATCGGTACATACATGTATCGTCTTCCTTTTTCAATGCTTGTAACTACAGAGACCTCCATGCTGGTTGAAGGGCTCTCACCAAGTGAATGCCAGTGTAATGACCTATTCTCAGTCTTGCTTATTCTAAACATTGAGATAACTCACTACAAAACAACTGATTCAGCAAGGAAATAGTTCACGATCCGCATCACGCGTGAAGCTTAACACCAAATGAATTCAACTTCCTGGGAAGATAGGAATCTTTTCATTGATTTATTGCCACACAGAATCGGTATTTTCATCAAAAAATACAATAAAACTATCCTTATTCATCATTACCTTTTAATTAATAAAACCAACCCAAAAGGGTTACACCAACTTTTGATGAACTCGTGATCACAAAGGGCAACGTCATGACATCCGGATCACAGGCAATGGAAGCTTCTTCACTGGCTTCTCTTTCTTTTGCAGCATTAAGTTTGCCTTCACAATGTCCATCTCTGCGAGTTTCGCGTTGTTAATTTTTTCGAGTTCGATGCTAGGCTCAATTGAGCTTGTTCCAAGACGATTCTGTTGTATTAACCAGGGTTGGCCTGCGCACAACATTTACGACACGTATTCGTCTGGTTAACCATTCGTGGAAGAAAAGAATGATCCCGAACGTTGGCAGTCAATGATATATTTACATTAAATTAGTTGTTCTCATCAAAACCTGCATGACTACTCGTGT
Source organism: Eptatretus atami (assembly GCA_035128595.1). NCBI lineage: Eukaryota > Metazoa > Chordata > Myxini > Myxiniformes > Myxinidae > Eptatretus > Eptatretus atami. Next base: position 9,740 of record JAXMNL010000762.1, read on the forward strand.
CCATTGAAATTATTAGCACAACATTAACAATGATATCTCACCTTTGTCTTTGTCCGTTCGTACTTCAACCTCCTCCATGAGCTTCACAAACCAATGCTCAGACAAATAAAACTTTTTGCAATGGAAATAAAAGACAAGATTTGTACAATGGTTACCTGCAAAGGTAGAAACTTCTTGTTGATGCATAATAAAGCACCATTGCCTAGTCCATGCAGCAAGCCTGCAACATTGCTGCAGACTTTTGTGGCTTCTTCGAGTTGTTAATCATCATTGATTGACGGGACGGTCCCAGCAATCCACGGTCCTCTGCCGTTGATTGAATCGTTTGGAAAAAAGTCTGGAGTATGCAAGAAACTCCACCACTCATCACCTGCAGGAAACATAAACACTGCACTTGGATTGAAACATTTTTTTTCTTTGATGACTGTGTTGAGAAGTAGAGTGGGGAGGGGGTTTTGGCGGGGAAGGAGGTGGTTTGGGAGATGGTGAGGTATGCTGTATGATTTAAAAATGTTTTATTTAAATGATTGATTTGCACCACGTTATGGAATCAATGTGCAGACAATTTATGGAACCAATTCCAGAAAAATGTGTCTTGCAGTGCTGCATTGTCATCAGCCAAATGTATATTAATATAAGCTGACTGCATACAGGTCAGCACAGGTGGACTCCCTATGCTTTCATTGATCTGACAATATTCATTGTTGGATAATATATTAATGTTAACCACCTCATTCTCTCCTCTATCCCTTCACTCAACTCATAACTTCACTACCCAGCCACCGAAGTGGAAGGACGTTTTCACACTTGTGTCTGTTTGACTTGACCAAGTTTGTTGATTGCCTCTGGTTGTTGTTTGTTTGCTTGTTGGTTTGTTTGTTACTTTGCAAATTATTATTTTTTGACAAGTATTTGATCCTCTCCAGTTGTTTGTTCAGCTCGTCGTAATTAGTGAAGTGCGAAAACTCGTTTGATTTGTTTGTTTGTTTGCTCCGCTCGCCTCCGCCAAACGCTCAACCGACCGTGCTGAAATTGTTCGGAGATAATGTTCACCCCGACCTGCGACGGTCCCGCATCTGAAGTTCGTAAGAATTCGGTCAAACCAAGGTTTCGAAATCCTTCAAATTTAATCTGATTGACTGAGATTTTGAACAGACTGCCATGTCAGGTCATTGTATTCAACCACCTATACTTTTTTGAGGGTTAATATTGTTCAAAAGGCCACATAGCCACGTGGTCAACCCAACATAGCCAAATTTTGAATTGTTTATTTTGCATTTACCGATCCAAATTCACCATTCACCTCCAGGACTTCACTTCAACCTTCCCTTTTCCTAATGTTATGCATTTTTATCAAAAAATAAAAATAATAAAAACAAACAAAAACGGTATAAATCTTCATCTTCCTCTTTCACACGGGTGGTTCTCATTACTGTATCATGATTCACCGCTCTTTTTCTATTTCAACAGACTGCTCTCAATTCGACCTTTCCTTCACCCTGTCTCAAAAATTCCAACTGGTACACGTTTCTCTCTCCATTTCTTAATTAGCCTTCATTGCATCCCTCAGGAAATGGTGAATCGCATTTCTTGAACGAAATATTTATAAAAAAACACTGTTTGCAATGAATGTTCGTTTTCCATCAATCATCTTTTTTTCCAACTTCAGTGCCAACTTCACCCCTAAACACCCCTCACTCTCAAAGCAACACCATCACACTCTTTCCTCCTCCAAGCTCCCTCTCACCTTTTCTCAAAAAACTCCACCTCACCTTTCTCCCTCATCTCTCCCCCCTCACCCTTCTCCCACCATTCACCCCCTCCACCCAGCCTTCTCAAAGTTTCCCCCTCCTCACATCTACAAAGCTGCCATCCTTCCCCTGCCCTCTCTCCTCATGACGTCTCTGACTCCCTTATATCTCTCCCTTTAACCCCCCAGTATGACAGTCCTGAGCTCTCCTGGTGAGGAATTACTCTCTTCATCAAAAACTCTATTCCTACTGCTCCATGCACTGCCCTCACTCCCCCACCCTCCAGGAATGCCTCTGGCTCGGCTTCCCTAAACTCCACCTATATTTGAATGTGTGTTGTACGTCCACCAAACAGTGATGACTCCATTACACCTCACCATCCTGAAACATGGACTCAACTTCTATCCTCTCATCCAGATCTCTCTCTTCCTTCATAAGTGGTGACTCAATTGTCATCATGCCAGTTGGCTGGGTGTGGGTACCTCTCTCACCTGTCAATGCACTTCATCAAAACACATTGGACTGACTCAATCGATCAAGCTTCCCGACCCAGATTTCAACCAACAATACTCATCTCTTCAGGACTGATTTTGACAAATTTCCCTGAAAATATCTGTTTCTTCCTCCACTACAATTGGTCAACTGACCATAGCTTGTCAAAGTAGACATCTCTTCGGGTGTTATCAGAGAACCACCTCAGTTGCCGTCGAGTCTGGCATTTCACTCAGGCTGACTGGTTCTTTTCCAATCTCCCATTACTTTCTCCAACATCAACTCGTCCTGGGAATTTCTTCAAAGAAACTTGCTCTCCCAAGATTCCCCCTGCATTGAAAATCCCCAAGACTGGAGAGTATCTCGCCTGGGCACTGATCAACCACAGTCTCGAGTGTGGCATAAAATGCTTCCTTCACGGTGAGACCACTCCCCAGTCGGAGCATTTTCAGAGTCTCGGGAAAGGACACACAACGGTGACATCCTCGTCTCATAACCTCAAAAAGTTGTGGACGATTCGGCGAAAACTTAGTATTGAGGTTGGGTGTGGGACAAGGAGGAATTGATTCGATTTTGGTGAAGATCCGAATCCAGATCCAGATCCACGAGAGATTTATCATTTTTAAGTGATTCTTCAACATTGAGAGATGGGGCCAATAACGATATATAGCATGACATTTTCAAACTTTCTTGGCTACAATATGTTCTGCAGCAGGTTCAGCATTGTGTGGTGGATGTATGGCTCCATGAGTGTTCTCATATTCGTTGTTTTCATTCAAATGTCTCCCACCATCCACTGTCAGTGTTTACTCCTTCCAATATTTTTTCTTGCATTTCAACAAGCCTCAATTTTGTTTAAAAATATTCATTTTCATGAACGTATGTGCAATAACAATTGAAGTGAAATGAAACAAAACATTTGAAAGACGAGAAAATATAAAGGGAATTCGAAGAAAGCACGAATGTGTGAGCAATATGTATCAAATTGGAACAATAATATCAAATAAGTGTAGGTCAGCAGGAAAAAATAAGATGATAGGAAAGCAGAGTGAAGCCAATAAATTTAAAGGAGCAAGGTATGTGGTGGAAAAAGTTGTACTTTCAGAAGATATCCTTACATTGAGGCTTCTTGCCAAGAGGGCTTCACGCCATTGTCTCTCTCGGATCCAGAGTCGTTGGGTCCAAAGGGTTTTGAAAAAGGATCAGCACACATCCATGATAGTCATAATCAATGTGGAGGTTTGGCGAGCTTCCTCACTGTTGAAATATCTAATGTTTAATTGTCTGCAACGATGGCAAAAATCCAAACACCACAAATTATGGAATTTCGGTCCGTGCAGATGAATCAACAACAAGAAATATATAGCAGAGATACAATAAAATTTAACAACACTAAATACTGGTGGTGGAAAAAAAAAATCAAGATCAAATTATAATTATTATGATTATATATATATAATATATATATAATATATATATATATATATATATATATATATTTACAATACGTGCCCGTGGCCGTACGTGCAACCAAAAAAAAAAAAAAAACTTTCAAACCGCGAGCCAAACAACCACACAGGCCGTTCCTTCGCTCTCGTAAACGACGACTGGATTGGGGCATTGTGTTTATCTATAAATGGCATAAGAAATCGAGAAATTATTTAGAATACATGTAAGTCATCAACTATCCGGAAGTGGTGCGTGCCCGTACGGAATGTTCACATGCATTCCACGAATTATGCTTTGCATTGAAGTAACAACTGCTGTGATACTTACACACAGAGAGTTAATTAAATACAATTAAATAAGTTTACCCCCTGTCTTTGCTTGCCATGACATTCGCTGCCATTGACCATTGCCACTCCTACACACGGTAACTAAGGCAGCTGCAGCTAAGCTAACCCTAGCAACAGCTGGAGTGAGCAAGATTCCAGGCTAAATGGACAGGCCAGCGGCAACAGCAGCACGACAAGAGACTGAAGAGAGCGATCAGCAAGCTCAATGAGCAGGATTCACGCAACAACAGCGGCGAGCATAGACTGAGAGAGTTGGTGCAAGATTGAGCCATGCGTCACCACACTGCAGAACACGAGCACTGTCCCGGACACAAGAGCACAACATGCCAACAGGTGGCATTCACCAACGACCAAGCTGTCCCAACAACTTCATGCAGACATCGGCCGAAATGGACCAATCGCACACATGCTCGCTTACAAGTTCAAGGGAGACACCAAGGGGTGTGCTGCGGTGATGGCAAGGTCGTTCGTTGAGCCCTCTTCCTGACTTCCTCCCTTTCTGAATGAATAACCCCTCAGCAAGCACTTCCTTGACAACATTCCGACATAATGGCAGCTTTGCGATGACGAGCTTCGGGCACAAGGAAGGCTGAAGTCCAAGGCTGGAACCCGAGCATCCGGATCCAAGGTCAAGTGGTTCAAACCGCATTGGCAGCTTGCTCCCACCTGAAGAGGGCCAGCCAAAGTTCCTACAGGTCCACTTCCTGGACTCACACGCCAAGGAGCGCGCTGCCAGGAAACACAGCCGCTTCAAACCACACATCCTTGAGATGCTCACAAAGTGGTTTCACAAGAATAACCATCTGGTCCGTGAGCTCAAGACTGCAAGGATGTACTTGCAGAAGGAGGCAACTCTGAAGAGTGCCAGATCAATCATCAAGAGAACAAGTGACCGCAAGAAGAGCACCACGCCGCCACAACGCCCAGTCTGCACCAGAAGTCCCATCCAATGGACAATGGGCCAACAGAACCCAGAGACATTGTCCTCAGACTTCGCGATGGGGCATTCAAAAGGATCAGTGAGCTGCATGCATCTTGATGCACTCCAGTATCTCCATGGTATTTACATATGGAACAGATGGCTGCAGCATCCATCTGGTGGCCAGGACTGCTACTGGACAGGATGACGAAAACTCATACAGCTGCAGTACTACAGCTACCACATCATGGTGAGAGAGGGCAACCACATACTGCAGATGCCACGACTCTTTCAGCAGTTTCTGATCGATGTGACTGCAAGATCGAGACAGAGAGACTGGGCTTTATCCGCGGACAAAATAACTTGCTTGCTGATAACTACGACAACAATAAAGAAATGTGAAATATGTCCAAAATTAAATGTGATATATAAATGTGATATATATGTTAAGCACCACAATTACCCCTTTCTTATCCTATTCCCCCCGGGCAATGCCGGGTACTCCAGCTCGTCATAAATGTATCACAAAAGGTCAGGTCAGGTTAGGTATGTGGGAGCATGCACCAGAGCAGCACGTCGCTGGTCTAATTTCCGCCGGTACTCCAGGGCCTCCATCTGGCCACCCCTGGCAGATGCCTGGCTCATGATCTCGCCGCAATCCGGTCTCCAAACCTCAGAGAGGCTGCAATACGATGTCAAACGCTTGAGCTCAGATGATAACAGAGACAGTGATCATCCTCTATTAGGAGGAGAGGACATTCCAGGCACCCACCCGAAGGACCACCTCGGGTTAACCCAAGGAGACCACCATCTGGTGGATGACACCTCAATATCACTATGACAAACACGACTGCAAAGTGACCCGGAAGGTCTGGGGTGTTTGACATGGTGAGATGGGTGATTAGGGTTGCACTTCAAGCTCCAAGGAACAGACGACTCTCATGTCCAAGTGATCTTTGATTTCTAAACATTTTCCCTCTGTGTGTTGGTGCTTGATGGTGTTCGTTAACGCAACCTGAGATGATGGAAAGGGCTGTATTTTGTATGGTCTGTCAGGTGTTGAGATGTGTCTTGTTCGGTTGGAGGCCCAAGATGACGAGCTGGTGAAGTCAATGATTGATCTCGTGTACTGTTTTGTGTTTTCGTGATATGTGATGTGACTAAGAATGACATGGATTTGTTTCTTCCCCGATAATGCACCCCCAAACCCACCTCCTTCAAATTCCCTACTTTCCTTCCTGGAAAGTCCCTGGAGTGTCCATCTTGTTTACCCTGTGTATCCTGCCCCATCCCTCTCCCTTCCACAGATCTCATGTCTCTGTTCCACATTGTTTTTTCCTTCCCTCTCCACCCCTCTGTCTCCTGCTCCCCTTGTACATTCTGCGTGCTCGCTCTCATTTGAACCTCGACAGTGTATACCAAATATATAAATAAATAAGTGATGCCAAGTATTTTTTGGGTGTGTGTGTGTGTGTGGAATAGGAATGTTGTTCAGTGTGATGCAGAACTTTGTTCCTTGGTTTCATTTGTTAAAAGAGTGACTGTTGATTTTGAAAGGGCTACTTTTAGTCTGTTGATGGTGAGCCAGCATTTTTTTGGGTGCTGAGGAAGGATTGAAGTTCTGCTGTGGCAGTGTTGATGTTGCTATGGGTCGAGGTAATTGTTTATGTAGTTCGCTTAAAGAGCTATTTGTATGTTCTCAGGTGGTTGTGGAATGTTGTGCATGAAAAATATTAAAGAGAGGAATGAGACTTGAGGACTCCGTTCGGAAATTATCGTGTGCGTGATGACTTGCCTTAAAGTTACCAATGACTGTGTGCATGATTGGTGGTTGGCCAGCCAACGCTTGGTGTTGTTATGCATGTCTTGTTTCGTATTTTGTTCTTGAGTCGGAGTTGTGGGATGGTGTCAAATGCTTTGCTGATGTCTGTTGTCGTGAAAATCGTGCGTTTTGGTAGTTTTCTGCTGTTGAATCCATCAAAGGTCAGCATTGTTCATTTTAATCTGCATTTTCATTTTTTAATCTGCATTTTCATTATTTAATCTGCATTTTTCATTTTTTAATCTGCATTTTTCATTTTTTAATCTGCATTTTTCATTTTTTCATCTGCATTTTCTGCATTTTTCAGCTTTATCACTTTGGAGTAGTTTGTGAAGACTCCACATATTAAGTTTGATTTGAAAATTTGATGACACCATGATGCTCAATTTTTATGAAATTAAAAATTGCATCAAGTAGCGAGCTTCTGGATTATACAGTGAAAAAAAACAAAACATCATTTTCATTAAACTTGATGGTATATTGAAAGCATAAAGGTAAGTTTATGAGCAAAACAGCTGTTGCTTTCAGGTGCAAATGAATCCCATATCCCTAGAACATTTTGAAATCATCGAGTATTGTAGCTGCTCCAGTTTTATATGGCTCTTGGATAATTAGGAGAAATATCAAACAGAAGTCAAGATAAAAATATATAATATATATATATATATATCAAATAAAACAGACCTTTAATGCTGGTTTGCTGCTTCAAGAGCTGCTCGGCAGCTTTGAGCTTTTCCTTTGCCACACCTGTTTCTGTGGCAACAGCATCCAGAAGCCCCTGTGACTTCTCTTTCTTAATTAATACAAAATCCTTTACCTTCTCTGCCGCGAGTACACTAACTCTCACTTCCTCCACAACCTGAAAAGAAGACATTCAATTGAAAGAAACGATCAATAAATACGACATACATTTCATTGTACTCATTCATTGCAAAAAAAAAATCACATGAAATTAATGATGTAATTAACTTCAACACTCCTTGGTTCCAAAACTGGATTAAAAACCCAAATCCAACATGAGCACCACTTTCCACATCAAGATGAGTGAGGAAGAGTCGCAGTGCTTGGGAACAGACAATAGTTATGAGGTGGAGGAAAGTCTTTACAATGCAGATTCCATTGTATCCAAAATCTGGTGCTTCTCTAATCACCAAACATTTACTGCCATCCTCTCCAGCCTCAACTTTCATTAGTCGAATGGCTTTTGACATTGGATTGTGAAAGCAGCGATTTGTTGCTCTAATTGCAAGTGTCCACTATGTGTCTGCAGATTGGATTCCAGATGTATTCAGCTCCATTTTTTAAACAAATTAAGTACACCAGTTCCATGATACGGAATAATGGTATGATGACTTGTGGGACAACGAATGGCACTTTTAGTGGATAAATTAGACCAAAAGGCAGGGCCAATGATTTTTTACTTTTCGTGACAATGTCATGAAGCGAGCGGGTATTTCACATGACAAAATGAAGAACAAGAAAAAGAGCAATCAGAGATTGCAGACCTCGCCAGGACTGCTTTGTGTGGTTGTGTGTAGTTTTGTGTGGTGTTTGTGTACTGGTGTGTACATAATTAATAAGAGACATAATGGAACTACCACTTTTATAACTGCTGGTAGTGATGACCGGTACCAAGAATGTCCTGCTTTGATGCAACCACGGTTTGATCGAACGCCTGACCCTGACCATGAGGTTTTTAATTATTATTCAATTGAATTTGGAATGGGAAGAAAATAAATTCAATTCAAATCAAATGGAAGACCAGACAGGTACATGCTGCAATGGATTCATCAGAAGGAACCCCAACAAGCAAAAAACAAAGATGAAGTCATCAGGAGGAACCTGGATAGGATTCACATTTCAGAGGCTCCTCCTCCACCCTCAAACCCATTCCGAAACAGCCAAATGAAACCTTATTCAAAAAAAAAAAATCAAAAAAAAAAACCCACATCAAAAAATTAAATAATTCTGCCTGCGAGAGCATGTGTCCGATCAAGTTGAAATTTAAAACATCTATTTCCCATCACGACTAAATCACAATTTTGAAGCTTCACATCGATTCATTAAGCGGTTCCAGAGAAAACATTATTTAGTATTTCTTCGATACAATATGGTTGCCAAACCATGTGACATTAATTATTCCTTGACGACCTTGAACAGGCATGCCTTGTGGAACATTTATGTGAAGTTTCCCCTCGATCTATCCAGCCGTTCTGGGAAGATTTTTATATGTTTTCGGGTAAATCCAATATGGCTGCCAAACCATGCGACCTATGATGTCAAATGTGTGAACCTTTTGTTCCTCATGGATAGGTGGTCATCGTATGTGTAAAGGTTCGCCTCGATCTGTTCAGCCATTTCAGAGAAGAAGATTTTTTGAATGTTTATATAAAAAATACAATAGGCTGCTGAATCACGTGACCGATGACGTCATCTTTTTTGTGGACTATTTTATCCCTCGATGAACCTCAAAAAATTCATACTAATTGAGTGTAACGTCCTACTATGCAATGATGACGTCATTAAAAAAATCTCACTCATTCCCCATGAGGAGTACTTGCTATGTGCCAAGTTTCAATTTTTCCCTTGGTGCAGTTTCAGAGATACGTCCAAAGTTTTTCCGTTTTTACCAACATGGCGACCACACCACGTGACCGATGACGTCATAATTATCGCTCCAACATGCCACATGAGTAGTCGCAATAATGGTGAAAATTTTGTCTCAATCCAACAAGCGGTTACGGAGAAAAACATGAAAGTTCTGTGCGGACAAACAAGACCGTATATCCTGTAGACCCTTAAAACTCGACGACACGACAAAACAATCCGTGAGAATTCGACAAAACAATCGTGAGAATCGAAAAACAATCTGAGAATTCGACAAAAATCGTGAGAATTCGACAAAACAATCCGTAGAATTCGACAAAACAATCGGTGAGAATTCGACAAAACAATCCGTGAGAATTCGACAAAACAATCCGTGAGAATTCGACAAAACAATCCATGAGAATTCGACAAACAATCCTGAGAATTCGACAAAACAATCCGTAGAATTCGACAAAAACAATCCGTGAGAATTCGACAAAAATCCGTGAGAATTCGACAAAACAATCCGTGAGAATTCGACAAAACAATCCGTGAGAATTCGACAAAACAATCCGTGAGATTCGACAAAACAATCCGTGAGAATTCGACAAAACAATCCTGAGATCGACAAAACAATCCGTGAGAATTCGACAAAACAATCCGTGAGAATTCGCAAAACAATCCGTGAGAATTCGACAAAACAATCGTGAGAATTCGACAAAACAATCCGTGAGAAGTCAACAAAACAATCCTTAGAATTCGACAAAACAATCCGTGAGAATTCGACAAAACAATCCGTGAGAATTCTACAAAACAATCCGTGAGAGTCACAAAACAATCCTGAGAATTCGACAAAACAATCCTTGAGAATTCGACAAAACAATCCGTGAGAATTCGACAAAACAATCCGTGAGAATTCGACAAAAACAATCCGTGAGAATTCGACAAAACAATCCGTTGAGAATTCGACAAAACAATCCGTAGAATTCGCAAAACATCGTGAGATTCGACAAAACAATCCGTGAGAATTCGACAAAACAATCCGTGAGATTCGACAAAACAATCCGTGAGAATTCGACAAAACAATCCGTGAGAAGTCAACAAAACAATCCTTGAGAATCGACAAAAACAATCCTTGAGAATTCGACAAAACAATCCTGAGAGAATTCGACAAAACAATCCTTGAGAATTCGACAAAACAATCCTTGAGAATTCGACAAAACAATCCGTGAGAATTCGACAAAACAATCGTGAGAATTCGAACAAAACAATCCGTAGAATTCGACAAAACAATCGGTGAGAATTCGACAAAACAATCCGTGAGAATTCGACAAAACAATCCGTGAGAATTCGACAAACATCGTGAGAATTCGACAAAACAATCCGTGAGAATTCGACAAAACAATCCGTGAGAATTCGACAAAACAATCCGTGAGAATTCGACAAAAACAATCCGTGAGAATTCGACAAAACAATCCGTGAGAATTCGACAAAACAATCCGTGAGAATTCGACAAAACAATCCGTGAGAATTCGACAAAACAATCCGTGAGATTCGACAAAACAATCCGTAGAATTCGACAAAACAATCCGTGAGAATTCGACAAAACAATCCGTGAGAATTCGACAAAACAATCCGTGAGAATTCGACAAAACAATCCGTGGAATTCGACAAAACATCCGTGAGAATTCGACAAAAACAATCCGTGAGAGATTCGACAAAACAATCCGTGAATTCGAGAAACAATCCGAGAATCGACAAAACATCCGTGAGAATTCGACAAAACAATCCGTGAGAATTCGACAAAACAATCCGTGAGATTCGACAAAACAATCCGTGAGAATTCGACAAAACAATCCGTGAGAATTCGACAAAACAATCCGTGAGAATTCGACAAAACAATCCGTGAGAATTCAACAAAACAATCCTTGAGAATTCGACAAAACAATCCGTGAGAATTCGACAAACAATCCATGAGAATTCGTCAAAACAATCCGTGAGAATTCGACAAAACAATCCTTGAGAATTCGTCAAAACAATCCGTGAGAATTCGACATGATGGAAGATGATAGTTGCAAATTTTCGCTTCGTTAGGTTAGTGATTCCAGAGAAAACATTATTAATATTTTGCTTGAATCCAACATGCTGCCAAACCATGTGACCTATCAATTAGAAATATCAAAAAGGCACCAGTTCACCACTTGCTTGATATGTGTACCAATTTCGTAAATATATCTTGAGGGATTTGTAGTTAAGCTCCGGAAACGAAATGTGACGGACGGATGGAACCCATTTCTAGATCCCTGCCAACTTGGTTGGTTGGCGCGGATAATAACGAACATGTATAATCCCCGCGTTGGCCCCAAGCACCGATCAGGGCTCAGTGAAAGGCAACTCGTGCTCAAGCAGTAGAGCAGGCAAGTTTGCAACAAGGCTGTGAAGACCAATGAAAATTTGGTCCATCGGACCAACGGCCCACTCGTATCTTCAGGTGATTCAACGGCACAAAGATAAATATTTAACTATTTCACTAAACCCAACCACAACGACGGTCAACTCAAATGAACTACCTTATCTGTTTTCTCTGAGGCGACTGCAAGGCCTTTTTCTTTTTCTGCCAGATCTTTGGAGAGCTGAGTGATGGACTCACTTGCTTCGAAGAGCTTGTTCAGGCCTGCGCGTGGCAGAGAAAATTTATCAACAATTAAAAACGTTATTACAGATGCCTGTTTTCACCGTACTCGCCATACATTTCACATTTTATATGTCAAAACATCAAGATACATTGAGAGGCAAAGATGGAGCCTCTCTTTGAACACCGGTCTTCACATCCCAGGAAAGGTTTTTTTACGAAGACCATCCCCAAACTTGCATATCATGAGTCTTCCATGTGGAGTCGAGGGATTACAGGTCAGGTCAGGTAAGGGAGCATGCGCCGCCGGTACTCTATGGGCCTTCGTCTAGCCGTCCCTCAGGGAGATGCCTGGCCCATCCCAATCTCCTTCAGATGCCGATCGACATGCCGCAACCACGAGGCACGTGGTCGGTCCGTTGGCCTTCTCCACACATAAGGCTCCCTTTCTGGGAGAACCTGGTGAGCAGGATCAGCATCAGGAAAATGAGACACATGTTCACACAGCCGCAGCTGACGCTCGCGACAATACATGTAAGAAATCTCGTCTGAGTCTCTCTCAGTAACTGGACACAGTCTGACCAGCGACAGCAAGGATTCTCCGAAGAGACACGGCACCGAATGAGTTAAGTCTCCATCTCAGACCTTGTTCAGAGTCCAAGTCACATCCGTAGAGGAAGAAAGGAATCACGAAGGACTTAAAGTCTCAGACTTTCGTCCTCCTGCAAAGGTACCGACAGCGGCACACCCCATGATCCAGTAAATCCATGACTCCACAGGCCCGACACAGACGTCTATCAACATCTGGCTCACAACATCTGGAGACCGAAATATTACTGCCATGGGAAATGAATCTCTCTGTGACCAAAACATCCTCACCACAGACAGGTACAGACAAGATAGCAGCATCTGACATGTCATTGAAAGCCTGGATCCTAGTTATGACCCAGGAAACCCAAAATACCAGCGGCTCCGACTCCCCATTCAGTACCTGGAGAGTGCCCATCAGGATGTCCAACGTCTCCGCAAAGATGACTGCATCATCTGTGAAATCAAGATCAGAGATCCTGACATTCCCAAATGATGCACCGTAGCTTGATCTCTCCGACATCCTCTCGAGAATCCAGTCCAAACAAGCGCTGAAAAGTGTGGGGCCAGTACACACCCCTGACAAACTCCAGCAACAACTGGAAATAAGTCAGGGATAGAACCACCACATCTCACAGCACTCTCAATACCAAATACAGTTCAGATTATCAGATTAACCAGTTTTAGTGGCACCCCACAAACACCCAGAATCCTCTCGAGGACATCCCAATTCACTGAATCTAATGCCTTGCGGAGAACAACACAGGCTGCAAGCAGCCCCTGTTGAAACTCTCACCTGCCTTTGGTGATGACCCGAATTGCAGCAAGGATATGGTCAATCGTCGACCTCTTTGGTGTAAAGCCCGACTGTTCTGGACCCGGTGGTCAAGTAATTGTGACGCACCCTATCACGAATTATCCGAGCAAAGGTCTTGTCCAGCACCAGAGGCAGTGTCACCCCTCAGTAGTTGTTGTAGTCCTGGTGACCACCCTTCCCTTTCCAGAGACGAACAACAAGGCCCCTCTTCCAGTCAGTCGGGATGATGTCTGCGCTCCAGAGCACAGAACTGCATGTAATGACACGAGTTCAGCATTTCCACCAGCTTTGAGAAGTCCAGCATGGATGCCACAGATCCCAGGAGCTTTATCCTCTTTCGACTGATTCACTGCAGCCTGCATTTCCACAAACGAAGGTGAAACACATTAGGCCTCTTTGTCTGCCTCAGCGAACACACAGTTTTAGACCTCAGCCTGTCCCTGCGATCTGGTCAATGGTATCCAGTGTCTCTTGGGAGACAAAGTTCTTCTTCGTCCGATGATGGGTTCCAAGACATCCACAGGCAACATCAAGGATGCTCGTCTTGAAGGCGAGTTATACAACTCCGCAACTCTTCAGGATTCCCTGAAACACCCAGACCCCCCCTGTGGAAGTGTAAACGATTATTTTACATAATATTGTTGTTGTTACTGCAAATTTATGAGTTGCCCATGCTCTTTAAAATTGAGCAAGTAAGTTTAAGTTTTCACTGTGCTGGAATCAAAGGGTTGTATAACAAGAACAAGTTCCTAAAAGTTCCATAAGTACACATGTGTTAACCATTCACTGAACACAGCAACGTACACTGAGCACAAAACAGCGGTCATTCACCAACAATTTGACATAACTTGAAGAAGAAAAAATTCAAATTTTCCAACGACACAAATTCTTCAAAAATATCAAGAAGAATGAAATATCTGAACTGCAGTTTGGCTGAAAAACCCACGAAGCAGTTTCTTTCATAATC
>JAXMNL010000765.1:1427-17619 GCA_035128595.1 Eptatretus atami
ATAACGTGGAAGTTGAGTGTTATAAAACATAGCATAGGTGTTTATTAATAACATGGAAGTGAGCTGGTGTTTAATAACATGGCAGTGAGGTGTTTTTAATAACATGGAATTTGAGGTGTTTTTTTAATAAACATGGCAATTGAGGTGTTTTATAACATGGAGGTGAAGGTGATTTAAAAACATGGGCCAATAGGTGTTTTTAATAACATTGACAGTGAGGTGTTTTTTAATACATGGCGATGAGTTTTTTGTAATAACGTGGAAGTGAGGTGGTTTTTAATAAGTGTGGTGAGGTATTTTTAATAACATGGTGGTGAGGTGTTTTTCATGGACATGACAGTATAATGTTTAATAACATGGCCGATGAGTTTTCGTAAAACGTGGAAGTGAGGTGTTTTTATTAAGTGGTGGTGAGGTATTTTAATAACATGGTGGTGAGGTGTTTTCAGACATGATATTCGTGTTTTTAATAACATGGCGATTGACCGGTTTTTGTAATAACGTGGAAGTGAGGTGTATTTAATAAGTGGTGGTAGAGGTATTTTTAATAACATGGTGGAGAGGTGTTTTTCATGACATGACAATTGAGTATGTTTTAATAACGTGCAAGTGATGTGTTTTCTAACGTTTGCAGTGAGGTGTTTTATAAACGTGCAGTGAGGTGTTTATAATAACGGGAAGTGAGCTGTGTTTAATTTAACATGGCAGTGAGGTGTTTATAACATGGCGATGAGGTGTTTTAATAACATGGCAGTGAGGTGTTTAATAAACATGGCAATGACGGTGTTTTTAAATAAAGTGGTGGGGAGGTTATATTTAATGACATGTGTGAGGTATTTTTAATGATATGGCAGGGAGAGTTTTTAACATGACGGTGAGGTGTTAAATGGACGTGGCAGGTGAGGTTTTTTAATAAACATGGCGGGTGAGGTGTTTTTAATGAGTGGTGGTGAGGTATTTTTAATAAAGTGAGTGGTGGAGGTATTTGGAATTACATGGTGGTGAGGTGTTTCCTGACAAGACAGTGAGAATTTTAGTTTTTTTTAACATGACGTGAGGTGTTTTTTAATACCGGGCTGTAAAGTATTTTTAATAACATGGCTGTGAATATTTTTGATCAAACATTGCATTGAGGTGTTTTTAATAACATGCATGGCAGTTGAGGTGTTTTTAATAACATGGCAATAGGTTTTTGTAATAACGTAGAAGGAGGTGTTTTAATAAAGTGTTAGGCATTTTTAATAACATGGTTGGTGAGGGTGTTTTTCATGGACATTGACATTTGAGGGTTTCAATAACATGGTGATGAGGTTTTTGTTATTAACGTGGAAGTGAGTGTTTTAATAAAGTCGGTGGTGAGCATTTTTAATAACATGGTGGTGAGGTGTTTTTCATGACATTACGTGACATGTTTTTAATTAAATTGGTGGGTGGTGTGTGTATAATAACTGGGCGGTGTGGTGTTTTTAATAACAGGTGATGATGTTTTTCATGACATGGAAGTGGAGGTGTTTATAATAAGCTGGAGTGGTTGATGGGATTTTTAATAACATGGTGATGAGGTGTTTTTCATGACATGGAAGTGAGGTGTTTTTAATAAAGGTGGTGTGAGGGATATTTTAATAACAGGGTGTGGTGAGGTCTTTTTTCATGACATGGCAGTGAGAGTTTTTTAACATGCGTGAGGTGTTTTTAATACCGTGCTGTGAAGTATTTTTAATAACATGGCTTGTGAAGTATTGTTAATAACTTTGACGATGAGGTGTTTTTAATAACATGGCAGTGAGTGTTTTTATAACATGGAGGTGAGGTGTTTTAATAACATGGCAATTGAGGTTTGTTTTTTAATAACATGACATTGAGGTGTTTTTAATAACATGCAATGAGGTTTTTGTATAACGTAAGAAGTGAGGTGTTTTTTAATAAAATAGGTGGTGAAGGTTATTTTTAATAACATGGTGGTGAGGGTTTTTTCATGACATGACATTGAGGTTGTTTTTAATAACATGGCCGATGAGGTTTTTGTAATAACATGGAAGTGAGGTCTTTTATTAAAGTGGTGGTTGAGTATTTTTAATAACATGGTGGGTGAGTGTTTGTCATTGACATACAGCAGTGACGTTGTTTTATTTAACATGGTGGTTGTGTGTTTTAATAACATGTCAGTGAGGTGTTTTTAATTAACATGGCAATGAGGTGTTTTTAATAACATGACCATTGAGGTGTTTTGTAAAACATGGCCCATGAGGTTTTAATAACGTAGAACGTGAGGTTGTTGTTAATAAAGGGTGGTGATGGTATTTTTAATAACATTGGTGGGTGAGGTTGTTTTCATGACCATGACTTGAGGTTGTGGTTAATTAACATTGGCGAGTGAGGTTTTTGAATAACGTTGGAAGTGAGGTGTTTTTAATTAAAAGTGGTGGTGATGGTGGTATTTTTAATATAACATGGTGTGAGGTTGTTTTCTTGGACATTACAGATGACGTGTTTTAATAACATGGTGTGGTGTGTTTTTAATAACATGTTCAGTGAGGTTTGTTTTTCATTTAACATGGTGATGATGTTTTTCATGACAGGAAGTTTGAGGTGTTTATAATAAAGTGGTGGTGAGGGATTTTACTAACATTTTGGTGAGGTTTTGAATAACCATGTGATAAAGGTGTTTTTAATAACATGTCAGTGAGGTGTTTTAATTTAAAGTTTGGTGAGGATTTTAATTAACATGGGTATGAGGTGTTTTTCATGACATGGAAGTGAGGTTGTTTAATAAAGTGGGGTGAGGGATATTTAATAAGCATGTGGTAGGTGTTTTTCATGACATTGGCAGTGAGGAGTTTTTAACATGACGGTGAGGTGTTTTTAATACCGTCGGCTGTGAAGATTTTAATATACATGGCTGTGAAGTATTTTTAATAAACATGACGATGAGGTTGTTTTTAATAACATGGGCACAGCTGAGGTGTTTTTAATAACATGGAGGTTGAGGTTGTTTTAATAACATGCAAATAGGGTTGTTTTTAATAACATGACATTGAGGTGTTTTAATAACATGGCCAATGAGGTTTTTTTGTTAAATAACGTTAGAAGGGAAGGGTGTTTTTAATAAAGGTGGTGAGTATTTTTTAATTAACATGTGGTGAGTGTTTTTCATGGGACATGGACATTGAGGTGTTTTTTAATAACATGGCGATGAGGTTTTGTAAATAACATGGAAGTGAGGTCTTTTATTAAAGTGGTGGTGAGGGTAATTTTTAATAACATGGTGTGTAGGTTTTTCTGACATTACAGTTGACGTGTTTTATTAACATTGGTGGTGTGTGTTTTTAATAACATGTCAGTGAGGTGTTTTAATAACATGGCATGAGTGTTTTTTTTAAATAACATGACATTGAAGGTGCTTTTAATAACCATGGGGCAATGAGGTTTTTGTAATAACGTAGAAGTGAGGTGTTTTAATAAAAGTGTGTGAGGTATTTTTAATAACCATGGTGTGAGGTGTTTTCATGGAACATGACATTGAGGTGTTTTTATAACATGGCGATAGTTTTTTTTAATAACGTGGAAGTGAGGTTGTTTTTTAATAAAGTGGTGGTGAGCGTATTTTTAATAACATGGTGGTGAGGTGTTTTCATGACATTACAGTGACTGTTTTTAATAACATGGTGGTGGTGTGTTTTAATAACAGTCAGTGAGGTTTTTTTCATAACATGGTGATGAGGTGTTTTTCATTGACATGGAGTGAGGTGTTTATATTTAAAGTGGTGGTGAGGGATTTTTACTAAACATTTTGGTGAGGTGTTTGAATAACATGGTGATAATGGTGTTTTTAATAACATGTCAGTGAGTGTTTTTAATAAAGTGGTGGTTGAGGGATTTTTAATAATGTGATAAGTGTTTTCATGACATGGAAGTGAGGTGTTTTTAATAAGTGGGATGGTGGTGAGGGATATTTAATAAACATGTGGTGAGGTGTTTTTCATGACATGGCAGTTGAGGTGTTTTAATAACAGGAGGTGAGGTGTTTAATAACATGGCATATTGAGGTGTTTTTAATAACATGGACATTGAGTTGTTTTTAATAACATTGGCAAATGAAGGGTTTTTGTAATAACCGTAGAGTGAGGTGTTTTTAATAAGTGGTGGTGGAGGTATTTTGTATAACATTGGTGGTGAGGTGTTTTTTCATGACATGACATTGAGTGTTTTTAATAAACATGGTGGGATGAGTTTTTGTTTAATAACATGGAAGTGAGGTGTTTTATAAAGTGGTTGGAGGTATTTTAATACATGGTTGGTGAGGTGTTTTTCATGAATTACAGTGACGTTTGTTTTTAATAACATGGTGGTGGTGTGTTTTTAATACATGTCGAGTGAGGTGTTTTAATAACATGACATTGAGGTGTTTAATAACATGGCAATGAGGTTTTGTTAATAACGTAGAAGTGAGGTGTTTTAATAAAGGTGGTGAGGTATTTTTCAATAACATGGTGGTGAGTGTTTTCATGACTGACATTGAGGTGTTTTTGAATAACTTGGCGATGAGGTTTTTGTACTAACGTGGAAGTAGGTGTTTTTAATAAAGTGGGGTGAGGTATTAATACATGGTGTGAGTTAGTTTTTCCATGACATTACAGTGACGTGTTTTTTAATACATGGTGGTGGTGTGTTTAATAAATGTCAGTGAGGTTTTTTTCATAACATGGTGATGAGTTGTTTTTCATGACATGGAAGTTGAGTGTTATAATAAAGTGGTGGTGAGATTTTAATTACATTTGTGGTGAGGGTGTTTTTCATGACATGGGCTCAGTGAGGAGTTTTTTTAAACATGACAGTGAGGTGTTTATAATGGACCGTGGCAGTGAGGTTTGTTTTATTAATAAAGTGGTGGTTTGAGGGATTTTTACTAACATTTGGTTAGTGTTGAATAACATGTGATAAGTGTTTTTAATTAACATTCAGTGAGGTGTTTTTGATAACATGGCAGTGAGGTGATTTTAATAACATGCAGGTGAGGCTGTTTATAACTGGCAGTGAGTGTTTTAATAACATGTCAGTGAGGTGTTTGTAATAACATGTCAGTGAGGTGTTTTTAATAACATGGTGATTGAGGTGTTTTTAATAACATGTCAGTGAGGTGTTTATACTCCGTGAGGTGTTTTTAATACATGTCAGTGAGTGTTTTAATAACATGGCAGTGAGGTGTTTTTAATACAATGGCAGTGAGGTGTTTTTTTTATAACATGGCAGTGAAGGTGTTTTTAAATAACATGGCAGTGAGTGATTTAATAACATGGCATTTGAGGTGTTTTTAATAACATGGCTCAGTGAGGGTGTTTTTAATAAACATGGCAGTGAGTGTTTTTAATAACATGTGATAGGTGTTATTAATAAATGGTGGTGAGGTGTTTTTAATAACATGTATGAGGTGTTTTTAATAACATGGCAGTGAGTTGTTTTAATAACATGTCGGTAAGGTGTTTTAATAACATGTGTAGGTGTTTTTAACAACTTGGTGGGAGGTGCCTTTTACATAAATGGCGGTCTGGTCAAGTTCAGGTGTGGCGGCATTGCGCCCGAGGCAAACGCGTCGCTGCGTCAGCTTGCCGCTGGTACTCCAAGGGCCTCTGTCCGACGCATCCCCCAGGCAGATGTCTGGGCCCATCCCCATCTCCTTGATATGTTGATCAAACTTGCTGCAACCACGAGGCACGTTGTCGGCCCATTGGCCCCTCCACTCGCGAGGCTGCCCTCACTGTGCGAATCTGTTGAGCAGATCAGCATTAGGAAAAATGAGCCACATGTCAATCCAGCCGCAGCTGAGGCTCAGGAACCATGCAGTAACAAAATTCTATTTGAGTCTCTCTCAGCAACCGCTCGTTGGACACAAAAGTCTAACCAGCGATATCCACGATTTCTCCGAAGAAGACCTGGTACCCCAAGGAATTAAGTCTCCATCTCAGGTTCCTGGTCAGAGTCCAAGTTCTTCACCATGCATAGAGCAAGACTGAAGCACCCAAGACCTGAAGACTCATACTTTGTCCTCCTGCCACAAAGGGTACCGGGCAGCCCCACCAATCCATGATCCAGTGAATCCATGACTCTTACAGGCCGGACCCAGACGTCTGTTGACGGTCTGCTCACCAGCCAGCAGAGACATGATATCACTGCAAGGTAAGTGATCTTGCGGGACCTCAACATCCTCACCACAAACAGGTACAGATCCAGATGCAGCATCCAAGATGTCATTGAAAGCCTGGATCTAGTTATTTGACAAGGAAATCTATTAACTCCCAGCGGCCTCCGACTTCCTCATTCAGCACCTCGAAGACCCCAAAAAGGTTATCTAGTGTCTCCAGCCAAAAGTTGACTGTATCATCTCCGGAATCAAGTCAGAGATCTTGACATTCCCAAATGATGCAACCACCCTTGATCTCTCTGACTCCTCCCTATAAATCCAGTCCATACAAGTACTAAAAAAGTGTGGGGGCCAGTACACATTCCTGACAAACTACAGTAAACAACTGGAATTAAGTCAGAGATGGAATCACACATCTCACAGCACTCTCAGCTTCCAGACTGTAATATCAAGACATCAGATCAATTCAGTTTTGGTGGCACCCCACAAAGACTAAGGAATCGCTCCAGAGGCATCCAATTCACTGAAATCAAATGCTTTACCGAGATCAAACATAGGTGCAAGGAGCCTTCTGCGGAAACTCTCATGTGGTTCGGTTGAGAACCGAAGAGCAAGGGGATACAGGTCAATCGGTGACCTCTTTGGTTAAAATCCTGACTGCCTCTGGACGGCTGGAGAAGATGGTGGCGAACCCCATCAATATTATTCCGGCCAAGACCTTGCCGGCACTGAGAGCAGCGTCACCCCTCGTAGTTGTCTGCGGTCTTGCGATCACCCTTCCCTTTCCAGAGAGGGGACAACAAGGCCCCTCTTCCATTCCGTTGGGATTGATGCCTGTGTTCGAGGCAGAGCACAGAACTGCATGCAAACGACACGAGTGCAGCATTCCACCAGGTTTTGAGAAAAGTTCAGGCATTGGATGCCACAGATCCCAGGAGCTTTATCCCATTTCAACCAGTTCACTGCAGTTGTTGTTCCCAAACGATTGGTGGACCACAATTGATTGGAGGGTTCAGCAATCGGGATTGTAACACCTCTGACATCAACTCGACAGCTGGTGAATCACACTGGTTTACAGCTGCCTCAAAAAAAAGTGGCCCAGCGGCCTGCACTTCGACTCCTCTTTCAATGAGCCCACCGCCCTCTGCTCTCCACTGCAGTACACCGAGGGATGGGCTTGGAGTATTGCAATGCACGAATCCCCTGTAAGCAGGACGAGAAATCACTTGACCACAGGTGATGCTCTATCCCCTCACAAGAATCCTCGCCCATAAGGCCTCCTTGTCCACCCCTATGTGCACGTACAGTTTTATGGCCTCAGCTCCTCTGTACACTCAGCTCTGCCATTCAGCCTGGCCCTGTGACTCTGGTCAATGGTATCCAGATGTCCCTTGAGAGACAAAATTCTTTCTTCGCCCTAGCTGGAGTTCCAAGACATCCACCGGCTACATCAAGGATGGTGGTCTTGAAGGGCAACCCCACCAACCTTCAGGACCTCCCCAAAGCACCACAGACCCCCCCCCCAAATCTCCACTCAGCCTCATCGCAAATATGCGGTAAGGTGTTTTTCATAACTTTTTTTCTTTGATAACTTTCCATAACTTTCATAAACATGGCAGTGAGTGAGGATATCCAGACTGTATGTTGGTTTGATGCCTCGCTCCTGGGAGCGGCCGTGTGGTGGGACTCTTGGGACTGTCCCACTGCAGAATCCACCCGGCGTTGATGTTCGCTTGCTCATTGGTTGCTGATCCTGGCTTGTCACTGTTGCCCTTGTCAATTGTTTGTAAGTTGTATCAATCTTTTGTTGAAACACACTCTAGTGTTTTAAAATAACTCTTCTTGCTACGAAACATCATATCTTCCAGTCTCCTGAATAAACTCGTCATTTCTCAAAGCCGCATTTTTGACAGGCTTTCATAACACTAGTACATCAGTGTCCTATACATATATACATTTAAAGTTGTTATTTTCTGTCTGTTCTGTCCGTCCGTCGATAGAATCGGCCCCACCGGTGATAGTAACCCCCATCATATTGCATACCATCGGAATCCTCTTGGCAAATGGAGATGCAATAAAGCATTTATAAACATACAGGGTAGGGGGTTAGAGTGTGCGGAAGACTCCAAACAATTCTCTCTGTTCATGAGGTAACATGTAGCACCACCCGGTGGTAGGCAATATTACAAATCATCCTTTATCTAAACTCTAAATTACCTTCTGCACAAGGTGGGGTACCTTGGCTGGGTATACTATAGGATGGAAACTTTGATGTTTACATCACAAAAATTCAACAGTGTTTGTTCAGGAAGGCTAAATGTTAATCAGTGTGACCACTCCTCAGTCCATCTATAATTCCAGCAAAATGTGTGTGTGTGTCGTACGTGTGTGTGTGTGATGTGTGTCTGGACCGCTGTTCTCGACAACCACTGGCCGAATCTAATTGAAACTTGCCAGGTATATTGCTGGGTGGACCTAGGATGTGCCTTTTCAAGGTTTGATATTAATCGGACAAGTGGTTCCAAGTTATGGCATTTATTACCAAACCAATAACAGGACACGTTGCTGCGCCACTTATTTACCAAACCATGACAGGAACACGTTGCTACGTAGGCGTGGCCGAATGCGCCATTTAGTTACCAATCACAGGACACGTTGCCTGCGTAGCGTGCGCGGACCGTGCGACGATGGACGTCACGTGCCGTGCGGTTACGAGGATCGGTGCCTTTAGTACCGTGCGTGGAGTGCAATGGTCAATGGGCAGCGAATGTCCAGGCAAGCAAAGACAGGAGGTAAAACTGATTTTAATTTTGATTTTAAATTAACTTGCTGTTTGTAAGTATCACACAGTTGTTACTTCAATGCAAGGCAATAATTCGCTGGAATGATGTGAACATTCTGTACGGGCACGCACCACTTCCGGATAGTGATGACTTACTGTATTCTAATAATTTCCCCATTATTATGCGCATTTATAGATAAAACAACATTGCCCCAATCCAGTTCGTTGTTACCAGAGTGAGGAACGGCCTGTGTGGTTGTTTTCTGGCTCGCGGTTTGAAAGTTTTTTTTGGGGGAGTTGCACATACGGGCACGCGAGAGTGAAGGAGGAAACGGCCTGTGTGGTTGTGTGTCTTGGTTCGCAGTTGAAAGTTTATTTTATTATTTATTTTGGGTTTGCATGTACGCCACGCACGTTACGGGCACGCGAGTGTGAAGGAACGGCCTGTAGTGGTTTGTTGTTCTGCGGCTCGCGGTTTGATATTTTTTTTTTTTGACGTACGGCCACGCACGTACGGACATGCACTGCGGCACGTACTAGACTATCTATAATTCCAGCAGTGTGTGTGTGTAGTGTGTGGTGTGTGTGTCTCTGTGACCGCTGTTTCTCACAAACCACTGGTCGAATCTCATTGAAAAACTTTGCCCAGCTATATTGCTGGGGACGGTGAGATGTGCTTTTCAAGCGTTTGATATAATCGGAACACAGTGCTTTCCCAATTATGGCCATTTAATTTTACCAACCAATGACAGATACATTGCTGTGTAGGCGTGGCCATTGGGGAAGAGAACCTCAGCCGCGTTCCCCATTACGGGTTTACAACGTTTACGGACTTCCGGATAGTGATAAACTTACTTATTCTACTAATTTCTCGATTTCTTATGCCATTTATGAAATAAAACACCAATGCCCCAACCAGTCGTTCGTTTACGAGAGCAATAGGAACGGCCTGTGTGGTTTGTTGAAGAGTTTTTTTTTTTTTGCACGTTACGGCCACGCGAGAGCTTAAGGAACGCCTGGCCTGTGTGGTGTTGTTCTGGCACACGGTTTGAAAGTATATATATATATATATATTTTTTTTGCATGTACGGCCACGCACGTACGGCATGCACTAGTTTTCATAAATGCCAGGTGAGACACAATGAAAACCAAGCATTCACAATGGTTTCGAAAAAAAAAAAAAAAAAAAAAAAAAAAAAAAGCCGATGATTATAGGAAAACCTATACGCCAAGAAAACCTATTAGAAAGAAACAAGATCCAAGTTGAACAACGAATAGCAAGATCTTGGTGAAAAGAGCCAAGTGAAGTGGTCACCTGAATTGTAATTACAGTACACCCGTTTTATTCAGTGTACATTGTTTCCAGAAGAAAATGTCACGTTTGTGGAAAATGTCGGAAAGGTTCACCGATAGATGGCCACTCCTGCCATGTGGGCTCCAGATGGGAGGTGCCCGAACAGCCCTCCATGCGGACTGTCGGATGCCGATATAAAATCATATTTGATCTAGGTAAACACTGAACAGCGTATTCACGATCAATATTTAAATCGATGTGTGTTTCCGTATTACAGCCTGTGGCTGATGGTGCATCATTAGCTGAGGAGCACAGCTAAAGCCTCTGCGATGCCAGTTCTGCTCCCTGTTTCAATAAGCTGGGCGCTACTCAATTTTGCCGACCTCAGAAGGGGAGACCGCTGAGTCAACCCACCTGGTTGTTATTTAACGCGAACGACCAGGGCTTCAAAACTTCAAGACCTCAACATCTTAAGCCAGCACCTTTAACCGTTTTTGCGAACCCAGGCTCGGCCATGACAATGATAGTATTCAAACATGTGTTTGCTGGTGTGTTTAGATGTGACACAAAAGCACCTGCACCACAACACGAAGGAATCCCAATCTCGACGTTCTCCCAATCGCCCGGGAGACCACATGAGGGCCCATTTTACCGTGTGTGCGATGTGGCAATGGAGGGGAAGACAGAAATGAATTATGATGTCACTGAAACTATACCTGGTTACCAAGCTCGAGATTTGCCTACAAAAAGCTTTGTAGGGAAAGAAAGGTTAAAAAAATAACATGTTGAGGAGATGGTGTCTCGGCATCAATTTCAAACTTGGATTGCTTGGAACCGCCCAATTAAAGCATGGATGTCATAGTCTCGAAGCCCAAAACGTCATTTGAACTGGGTAGTTTGGGTTAATTGCTCTTTGGTGAAGCGACAAGTTAAGAAAAAAAAATTTCCGTTTTAATGCAACATTAAATTTAATTGGGAAACTGTGCCTCAGGTCTTCTCGGAATCTGTCCAGCACTGGGCTCAATGGAGTTTACCATTTCATATGCAGCGATTACATGCTGTTTGCGATAATTGCTGGAAGCAACAGCATTACCAATTGATGCATGCCCTTGCTCAAGGAAAACTGGGTAACTCATTATTTGCCGACCTCAGATGGATTGACAGGCTGAGATCAAACCCACCTTGGTGTTTTAACAGCCTACCAGGTGCCTCAAACTCAAGACCCGAAGATCTTAAGCCAGCCACCTTAACCGTTAAGCACATGAGGCTTCGATGAGTGGTTTCATTGATAGTTATTACGATTGGCACACTCTTTATATTGAGTACACCTGTGTTTACCGCGACTATATATATGCTAATCCAATATATAAAGCTTATCTAACCACTCACTTGCCCTCACTGTTTGAACTCGCTGACTGACTTTGATATTTAATGTTTGGTAGGCTTCTGGGTGACTTAGGAAGCTGGAAATTTCGAGTACCGACAGATAGCGAAGGTGTGATACGACTTGGTGAAAAATCACAGAACCATTAGTGAAAGCGTCCGTAAAATGAAAATATAAATAAATGAAAATAAATGAATCAAAAAAATGCAGCGTGAAACCAACCGTAGACAACGGGAAAAGT
Source organism: Eptatretus atami (assembly GCA_035128595.1). Taxonomy (NCBI): domain Eukaryota; kingdom Metazoa; phylum Chordata; class Myxini; order Myxiniformes; family Myxinidae; genus Eptatretus; species Eptatretus atami. Next base: position 13,268 of record JAXMNL010000765.1, read on the forward strand.
ACAGTGATTTTGTGTGCCAGTGCGACATCCAAAGCCCACACACCAGGAAAAAATCACAGGACCATTGGGAAAGCGCCCGTTAAATGAAAATATAAATAAATTAAAAATTTAATCCACGGTGAGCTGACCCGAGCCAATAGGGAAGCACGGTTTTCATTATGCTTGCAATGTTGCAAGCACACCCCGCCTAATATATACATGCATATATACACACCAGCAATACAACCCGTTCAGCTTCACTCGGGGGTATTAAGGAGGGGTGGAGAGAAGAGGGAGGGAGTGAGAGGAGTGAGGGGAAGAGGGAGGGGGGTAGGTGGCGAGAGCTATTCCGAGCAGAGGATGAGGAGAGAGAGAGAGAGAGAAGAGAGGCAGAGAGAGAGAGAGAGAGAGAGAGAAGAGAGAGAGAAGAAGATGTGAGGTGAGGTGAGGGGTGGAGGTGGGGTTAGTAAAAGAGAAATGATATGTTATGCTTACATGACCGGAACACACACAAAAACAAAACTCATGTCAGGACAGCTGTACACACAACGAACACAACAGTTTATAAGTAATCTGCTGCACATCTGCAAAAAAAACTTTGATGTCCAGTTCCTGAAAATTTGTGGGAAAATGAAACCAAAAGTAAAACTGAAAACATGGAAGTACCTACCGCTCACGGACGATCCCATCGAGTGTGAACATCAAAACAAAGCATTGCGTCATCAGTTATACACACATAGATTACAAAAAGAGAAGGCATGCTGAATGAGGTGTTTATATCAGTGATTTTGCCGACTAAACGATGCAGAAAGAAATGAGAAAAATGGACCAAATACGAAGACCATCAAGAATTAAGTGAGAAGATCCTGGAAACTGAAAGAATGCAAAGTTGTACTAGTTGATAGCTGGGACCTAACAGGAATGATAACGAGAACCTCACAGGAGATATTAAACATAGGGGGGCAGTAACCCTTGCGGTGCTCACCTGGTAGTGGCTGATAAAGATAATCAGGCAACCCTGTAGGCAATGGGAAACCCAACAAAATAATATAATGGAGAAAGAAATGTTAAATACCTATGGATTTTTTTTAAATTGCCATGAAGACACCTTGTACATCACGGGTGATAAAGAAAAAAAAAAAAAAAATGGTTCTGGTCAAGTTCATTTAAAATGTGTGTTGTTGGCTTCAGAGAATAAGAAAGTGAAATACAAATTTTGGGGGGAACAACCCTTCCCTCTTTATAACCCCTTAAACCCAATCTTTTTTAATGTCAGTGAACCAACTTTCGCTCATACGGTGGTGAAGATGGTTGGTCAAGTTTCATCAGAATTGTATGTGTAGTTTTGGAAGAGAAAGCAAATTACATATTTGGGGAACCCCCCCTTTTAAAGCCAGAGTTTTTTCAAATGTCGATGAACAAATTTGGGAGACGTCATGGGTGATGAAGGTTGTCGTGAAATTCAGCGACCCGTTTTTTTATTTTTAATGCCTGGTCATGGGTTGTATGAAGGTTTGTGCGTCTCAAATTTCATTAAATGATGTGTAGTTTTTTTTCTGAGGGGAAAAAGTCTGCAAGTATTTGTGGATGGTATGGATCTGATGCGCATCCCATAAGCGCTCCGGAATTATTTTGCAGGTGAGCTAAAAACCATCCCTGGGAATATTATAACAGACGAAACTACAGTGGAAGCCGTCCGCGGGCTCAGTGACATATCCTGAAGGAGAGCCTTGCCACAAAACTTTGAGAATAGAAAACTTCCACAGCCTGGTCCATAAATCGTTCCCCTTACTTAAATGAAGTGGATTACTTTGACGCCACCCTGGGAGGACTCCATCCACATTTCTGAAACTCGCATATGTAGAACCATCAACGACACACACACACACACACACACACACACACACACAACACACACACACACACACACACACCACACACACACACACACAACACACACACGCTGCCACTTGTTAGGGACACGGTCGGTTGGAGCTCAGTTGATTACCAAACTGCAGATACTTCGTGTATCAACCAGAAACATTTGAGTAGCTTTTAAAGAAAATACGTTTACAATTATATAGATGTTTCAGGGAGATGATTCACCAAACATTATTCTGTATAAACAGCTTACGTTGTGATGGTTGGGTTGGAAAAAAAAATTGGCTCGGTAAATTTAGAAAACAAAGTATTCTGCAATTCGCCTCGGGAATCGGAATGTTTATTGCCAGGGAACCACTCAACTCAGGGCTGACGGAGCACGAAACACTCTGCTCCAGGGTGGCGGAGCACGAACCCTCGCTCAGGCGGACTGAGCACGAACCATTCACTCAGGGTGACGGAGCACGAACCCACTCACTCAGGGTGACGGAGCACGAACCACTCGCTCAGAATGACTAGCGTCGGTACACCATTGTCGACATAAGTGTGCTTGGCAAGTGGCTTAAGCATCATAACACTCCAGTGAAATGTTGTAGGAAACGGATTGGCCAGGCTGTTGCTGCATTACCATGAAGGATTACCTTTAACTTTAAAGCCTGTCTTCACCATGCACGCAAGCAGTTAAATGAAATAAAAATGAATTCGTTCAAAAAAATGACTATCCACAAAAAGAGTTCCTAGCTTTAATGCAGAGCAACCCTGATATCGCAAAGTTCAATCGCCCATAAAATAAAACATTGCAGAAATCCGCCATTTTGCCTGCTCGACTGTGCACGTATGCGTTGTTGGTCCGGTACATCTTTTCGGGTTCGCTCAAACGTTATAACTTATTTGATGGAAAGTCCGTTTTCCCCCAGATTTGTTTGATCCCTGTAGAGCCACCTCACGGAAAACCTCCGAAAATATTACACACAGATCTGCCAAGACGCTATATGGAAAATGGCAGTCCCTCTGGGGGACAGGGCGTGAGGTTTGCAGTGAACTGCATCAATTTTACTTTTCAATTTTTTTTAAAAGGGCTTCCAAAATTGGGGGAAGGGCTGCTTAATTTTGGCACACTTCCTAAAATTGATTCACTCAACATAATTCTCCAAACAGTTAGGAAAAATATATGTTTAATGTTTTGGAAATTTACATATTTTTGTGTATGTATGGAGATGGTAGCGACCTTAACCTGCTCGCTTTTAAAGTAAATAGTATATCGACTTAGTTAGGATTTCTCTTATTTCTTAAATTATCAGATTTCACAACAGATTTCGACACTTTAGTCCAAGATGGATATCCGCATCCTCAAAAACCAAATAATATTTCTTGAATGATGTACTTTTAATTCGTCCGTTGAGAGTAGATTCGTGGAAAATCCGTATCATCATGCATGGAAATCGCCTCCAAGCTCGAATTTGAAAGCTTATGGACTGACAAAAGCAGATGTATACAGCGCTTCATAGCTATGAGGAACAGGCATTCCCCGATTTGAGAGAGGAAAGGTGAAAAATAAACCTTATCGTGAAGAAATCGATTGCAGGCCTGTTTCCAAGGTCAAAGACAAGGGTTAAGAGGGCCAAAAACCATAGCGGCTTTCGACGCAGCGAGTCTTACCCAGGAAACACCCAAGAGCCAGAGAGCAAGAGTGGCCGAACGATCCGGAGCTGGATCATTGAAAGTCGTGACATTTCTGAGAGCGATGGAAGGAGAAGCAATCGATCACATCTTATGTCAATGAGAATGGTGGCGCCCCTTTACTGTGAGCGGGACCTTGAGCTGAGAGAAGAGCGGTGTGGCAATCTCGATCTGCAGAAGAAACTATTCGGCGGGTTTGCTGGGCCCTAACGAAGGAGACCATACGCCTCAAATCACTCTCACATAATGTTTCACCGCAGAGAACGACGACGCCAGGGCGCTTTCCTCAATTGCCAAAGCTGAGCCTCACCCACAACAATGTTAGTAAAAAGTCTTTTCGCACTGCAACCAAGAATCCCAGCCAGTTCCATTATAAAAGTAGTATACTCTCGAGCCGATTCAAGCTCTGAACGTTTCTGGCCCATTAAAATTACACATAAAAAAATAAGCAAAATTAACGGGAGAAAGGGAGGAAAAAATTTTCTTTTTAATTTATTTTTATTCTTTTCCCCCTTGTCTGTGGTTTGTGACTGAGATGGAGACGTCCCATGAGTAGGAGACGTACCCAAATTAGGAATTTGGTGTGTCCCTCACATTTTCAATTACTTCACACTCCTTAACTTATTTTCGATTTAATTACTTTGAGATGAGGTGTTTTTAATAACATGGCAATGAGGTGTTTTTAATAACATGGAGGTGAGGTGATTTAATAACATGGCAATAAGGTGTTTTTAATAACATTGCAGTGAGGTGTTTTTAATAACATGGCGATGAGGTTTTTGTAATAACGTGGAAGTGAGGTGTTTTTAATA
>JAXMNL010000765.1:17637-33367 GCA_035128595.1 Eptatretus atami
TTAATAACATGGTGGTGAGGTGTTTTTCATGACATGACAGTGAGGTGTTTTTAATAACATGGCGATGAGGTTTTTGTAAAAACGTGGAAGTGAGGTGTTTTTATTAAAGTGGTGGTGAGGTATTTTTAATAACATGGTGGTGAGGTGTTTTTCAGACATGATATTCGTGTTTTTAATAACATGGCGATTGACCGGTTTTTGTAATAACGTGGAAGTGAGGTGTATTTAATAAGTGGTGGTAGAGGTATTTTTAATAACATGGTGGAGAGGTGTTTTTCATGACATGACAATTGAGTATGTTTTAATAACGTGCAAGTGATGTGTTTTCTAACGTTTGCAGTGAGGTGTTTTATAAACGTGCAGTGAGGTGTTTATAATAACGGGAAGTGAGCTGTGTTTAATTTAACATGGCAGTGAGGTGTTTATAACATGGCGATGAGGTGTTTTAATAACATGGCAGTGAGGTGTTTAATAAACATGGCAATGACGGTGTTTTTAAATAAAGTGGTGGGGAGGTTATATTTAATGACATGTGTGAGGTATTTTTAATGATATGGCAGGGAGAGTTTTTAACATGACGGTGAGGTGTTAAATGGACGTGGCAGGTGAGGTTTTTTAATAAACATGGCGGGTGAGGTGTTTTTAATGAGTGGTGGTGAGGTATTTTTAATAAAGTGAGTGGTGGAGGTATTTGGAATTACATGGTGGTGAGGTGTTTCCTGACAAGACAGTGAGAATTTTAGTTTTTTTTAACATGACGTGAGGTGTTTTTTAATACCGGGCTGTAAAGTATTTTTAATAACATGGCTGTGAATATTTTTGATCAAACATTGCATTGAGGTGTTTTTAATAACATGCATGGCAGTTGAGGTGTTTTTAATAACATGGCAATAGGTTTTTGTAATAACGTAGAAGGAGGTGTTTTAATAAAGTGTTAGGCATTTTTAATAACATGGTTGGTGAGGGTGTTTTTCATGGACATTGACATTTGAGGGTTTCAATAACATGGTGATGAGGTTTTTGTTATTAACGTGGAAGTGAGTGTTTTAATAAAGTCGGTGGTGAGCATTTTTAATAACATGGTGGTGAGGTGTTTTTCATGACATTACGTGACATGTTTTTAATTAAATTGGTGGGTGGTGTGTGTATAATAACTGGGCGGTGTGGTGTTTTTAATAACAGGTGATGATGTTTTTCATGACATGGAAGTGGAGGTGTTTATAATAAGCTGGAGTGGTTGATGGGATTTTTAATAACATGGTGATGAGGTGTTTTTCATGACATGGAAGTGAGGTGTTTTTAATAAAGGTGGTGTGAGGGATATTTTAATAACAGGGTGTGGTGAGGTCTTTTTTCATGACATGGCAGTGAGAGTTTTTTAACATGCGTGAGGTGTTTTTAATACCGTGCTGTGAAGTATTTTTAATAACATGGCTTGTGAAGTATTGTTAATAACTTTGACGATGAGGTGTTTTTAATAACATGGCAGTGAGTGTTTTTATAACATGGAGGTGAGGTGTTTTAATAACATGGCAATTGAGGTTTGTTTTTTAATAACATGACATTGAGGTGTTTTTAATAACATGCAATGAGGTTTTTGTATAACGTAAGAAGTGAGGTGTTTTTTAATAAAATAGGTGGTGAAGGTTATTTTTAATAACATGGTGGTGAGGGTTTTTTCATGACATGACATTGAGGTTGTTTTTAATAACATGGCCGATGAGGTTTTTGTAATAACATGGAAGTGAGGTCTTTTATTAAAGTGGTGGTTGAGTATTTTTAATAACATGGTGGGTGAGTGTTTGTCATTGACATACAGCAGTGACGTTGTTTTATTTAACATGGTGGTTGTGTGTTTTAATAACATGTCAGTGAGGTGTTTTTAATTAACATGGCAATGAGGTGTTTTTAATAACATGACCATTGAGGTGTTTTGTAAAACATGGCCCATGAGGTTTTAATAACGTAGAACGTGAGGTTGTTGTTAATAAAGGGTGGTGATGGTATTTTTAATAACATTGGTGGGTGAGGTTGTTTTCATGACCATGACTTGAGGTTGTGGTTAATTAACATTGGCGAGTGAGGTTTTTGAATAACGTTGGAAGTGAGGTGTTTTTAATTAAAAGTGGTGGTGATGGTGGTATTTTTAATATAACATGGTGTGAGGTTGTTTTCTTGGACATTACAGATGACGTGTTTTAATAACATGGTGTGGTGTGTTTTTAATAACATGTTCAGTGAGGTTTGTTTTTCATTTAACATGGTGATGATGTTTTTCATGACAGGAAGTTTGAGGTGTTTATAATAAAGTGGTGGTGAGGGATTTTACTAACATTTTGGTGAGGTTTTGAATAACCATGTGATAAAGGTGTTTTTAATAACATGTCAGTGAGGTGTTTTAATTTAAAGTTTGGTGAGGATTTTAATTAACATGGGTATGAGGTGTTTTTCATGACATGGAAGTGAGGTTGTTTAATAAAGTGGGGTGAGGGATATTTAATAAGCATGTGGTAGGTGTTTTTCATGACATTGGCAGTGAGGAGTTTTTAACATGACGGTGAGGTGTTTTTAATACCGTCGGCTGTGAAGATTTTAATATACATGGCTGTGAAGTATTTTTAATAAACATGACGATGAGGTTGTTTTTAATAACATGGGCACAGCTGAGGTGTTTTTAATAACATGGAGGTTGAGGTTGTTTTAATAACATGCAAATAGGGTTGTTTTTAATAACATGACATTGAGGTGTTTTAATAACATGGCCAATGAGGTTTTTTTGTTAAATAACGTTAGAAGGGAAGGGTGTTTTTAATAAAGGTGGTGAGTATTTTTTAATTAACATGTGGTGAGTGTTTTTCATGGGACATGGACATTGAGGTGTTTTTTAATAACATGGCGATGAGGTTTTGTAAATAACATGGAAGTGAGGTCTTTTATTAAAGTGGTGGTGAGGGTAATTTTTAATAACATGGTGTGTAGGTTTTTCTGACATTACAGTTGACGTGTTTTATTAACATTGGTGGTGTGTGTTTTTAATAACATGTCAGTGAGGTGTTTTAATAACATGGCATGAGTGTTTTTTTTAAATAACATGACATTGAAGGTGCTTTTAATAACCATGGGGCAATGAGGTTTTTGTAATAACGTAGAAGTGAGGTGTTTTAATAAAAGTGTGTGAGGTATTTTTAATAACCATGGTGTGAGGTGTTTTCATGGAACATGACATTGAGGTGTTTTTATAACATGGCGATAGTTTTTTTTAATAACGTGGAAGTGAGGTTGTTTTTTAATAAAGTGGTGGTGAGCGTATTTTTAATAACATGGTGGTGAGGTGTTTTCATGACATTACAGTGACTGTTTTTAATAACATGGTGGTGGTGTGTTTTAATAACAGTCAGTGAGGTTTTTTTCATAACATGGTGATGAGGTGTTTTTCATTGACATGGAGTGAGGTGTTTATATTTAAAGTGGTGGTGAGGGATTTTTACTAAACATTTTGGTGAGGTGTTTGAATAACATGGTGATAATGGTGTTTTTAATAACATGTCAGTGAGTGTTTTTAATAAAGTGGTGGTTGAGGGATTTTTAATAATGTGATAAGTGTTTTCATGACATGGAAGTGAGGTGTTTTTAATAAGTGGGATGGTGGTGAGGGATATTTAATAAACATGTGGTGAGGTGTTTTTCATGACATGGCAGTTGAGGTGTTTTAATAACAGGAGGTGAGGTGTTTAATAACATGGCATATTGAGGTGTTTTTAATAACATGGACATTGAGTTGTTTTTAATAACATTGGCAAATGAAGGGTTTTTGTAATAACCGTAGAGTGAGGTGTTTTTAATAAGTGGTGGTGGAGGTATTTTGTATAACATTGGTGGTGAGGTGTTTTTTCATGACATGACATTGAGTGTTTTTAATAAACATGGTGGGATGAGTTTTTGTTTAATAACATGGAAGTGAGGTGTTTTATAAAGTGGTTGGAGGTATTTTAATACATGGTTGGTGAGGTGTTTTTCATGAATTACAGTGACGTTTGTTTTTAATAACATGGTGGTGGTGTGTTTTTAATACATGTCGAGTGAGGTGTTTTAATAACATGACATTGAGGTGTTTAATAACATGGCAATGAGGTTTTGTTAATAACGTAGAAGTGAGGTGTTTTAATAAAGGTGGTGAGGTATTTTTCAATAACATGGTGGTGAGTGTTTTCATGACTGACATTGAGGTGTTTTTGAATAACTTGGCGATGAGGTTTTTGTACTAACGTGGAAGTAGGTGTTTTTAATAAAGTGGGGTGAGGTATTAATACATGGTGTGAGTTAGTTTTTCCATGACATTACAGTGACGTGTTTTTTAATACATGGTGGTGGTGTGTTTAATAAATGTCAGTGAGGTTTTTTTCATAACATGGTGATGAGTTGTTTTTCATGACATGGAAGTTGAGTGTTATAATAAAGTGGTGGTGAGATTTTAATTACATTTGTGGTGAGGGTGTTTTTCATGACATGGGCTCAGTGAGGAGTTTTTTTAAACATGACAGTGAGGTGTTTATAATGGACCGTGGCAGTGAGGTTTGTTTTATTAATAAAGTGGTGGTTTGAGGGATTTTTACTAACATTTGGTTAGTGTTGAATAACATGTGATAAGTGTTTTTAATTAACATTCAGTGAGGTGTTTTTGATAACATGGCAGTGAGGTGATTTTAATAACATGCAGGTGAGGCTGTTTATAACTGGCAGTGAGTGTTTTAATAACATGTCAGTGAGGTGTTTGTAATAACATGTCAGTGAGGTGTTTTTAATAACATGGTGATTGAGGTGTTTTTAATAACATGTCAGTGAGGTGTTTATACTCCGTGAGGTGTTTTTAATACATGTCAGTGAGTGTTTTAATAACATGGCAGTGAGGTGTTTTTAATACAATGGCAGTGAGGTGTTTTTTTTATAACATGGCAGTGAAGGTGTTTTTAAATAACATGGCAGTGAGTGATTTAATAACATGGCATTTGAGGTGTTTTTAATAACATGGCTCAGTGAGGGTGTTTTTAATAAACATGGCAGTGAGTGTTTTTAATAACATGTGATAGGTGTTATTAATAAATGGTGGTGAGGTGTTTTTAATAACATGTATGAGGTGTTTTTAATAACATGGCAGTGAGTTGTTTTAATAACATGTCGGTAAGGTGTTTTAATAACATGTGTAGGTGTTTTTAACAACTTGGTGGGAGGTGCCTTTTACATAAATGGCGGTCTGGTCAAGTTCAGGTGTGGCGGCATTGCGCCCGAGGCAAACGCGTCGCTGCGTCAGCTTGCCGCTGGTACTCCAAGGGCCTCTGTCCGACGCATCCCCCAGGCAGATGTCTGGGCCCATCCCCATCTCCTTGATATGTTGATCAAACTTGCTGCAACCACGAGGCACGTTGTCGGCCCATTGGCCCCTCCACTCGCGAGGCTGCCCTCACTGTGCGAATCTGTTGAGCAGATCAGCATTAGGAAAAATGAGCCACATGTCAATCCAGCCGCAGCTGAGGCTCAGGAACCATGCAGTAACAAAATTCTATTTGAGTCTCTCTCAGCAACCGCTCGTTGGACACAAAAGTCTAACCAGCGATATCCACGATTTCTCCGAAGAAGACCTGGTACCCCAAGGAATTAAGTCTCCATCTCAGGTTCCTGGTCAGAGTCCAAGTTCTTCACCATGCATAGAGCAAGACTGAAGCACCCAAGACCTGAAGACTCATACTTTGTCCTCCTGCCACAAAGGGTACCGGGCAGCCCCACCAATCCATGATCCAGTGAATCCATGACTCTTACAGGCCGGACCCAGACGTCTGTTGACGGTCTGCTCACCAGCCAGCAGAGACATGATATCACTGCAAGGTAAGTGATCTTGCGGGACCTCAACATCCTCACCACAAACAGGTACAGATCCAGATGCAGCATCCAAGATGTCATTGAAAGCCTGGATCTAGTTATTTGACAAGGAAATCTATTAACTCCCAGCGGCCTCCGACTTCCTCATTCAGCACCTCGAAGACCCCAAAAAGGTTATCTAGTGTCTCCAGCCAAAAGTTGACTGTATCATCTCCGGAATCAAGTCAGAGATCTTGACATTCCCAAATGATGCAACCACCCTTGATCTCTCTGACTCCTCCCTATAAATCCAGTCCATACAAGTACTAAAAAAGTGTGGGGGCCAGTACACATTCCTGACAAACTACAGTAAACAACTGGAATTAAGTCAGAGATGGAATCACACATCTCACAGCACTCTCAGCTTCCAGACTGTAATATCAAGACATCAGATCAATTCAGTTTTGGTGGCACCCCACAAAGACTAAGGAATCGCTCCAGAGGCATCCAATTCACTGAAATCAAATGCTTTACCGAGATCAAACATAGGTGCAAGGAGCCTTCTGCGGAAACTCTCATGTGGTTCGGTTGAGAACCGAAGAGCAAGGGGATACAGGTCAATCGGTGACCTCTTTGGTTAAAATCCTGACTGCCTCTGGACGGCTGGAGAAGATGGTGGCGAACCCCATCAATATTATTCCGGCCAAGACCTTGCCGGCACTGAGAGCAGCGTCACCCCTCGTAGTTGTCTGCGGTCTTGCGATCACCCTTCCCTTTCCAGAGAGGGGACAACAAGGCCCCTCTTCCATTCCGTTGGGATTGATGCCTGTGTTCGAGGCAGAGCACAGAACTGCATGCAAACGACACGAGTGCAGCATTCCACCAGGTTTTGAGAAAAGTTCAGGCATTGGATGCCACAGATCCCAGGAGCTTTATCCCATTTCAACCAGTTCACTGCAGTTGTTGTTCCCAAACGATTGGTGGACCACAATTGATTGGAGGGTTCAGCAATCGGGATTGTAACACCTCTGACATCAACTCGACAGCTGGTGAATCACACTGGTTTACAGCTGCCTCAAAAAAAAGTGGCCCAGCGGCCTGCACTTCGACTCCTCTTTCAATGAGCCCACCGCCCTCTGCTCTCCACTGCAGTACACCGAGGGATGGGCTTGGAGTATTGCAATGCACGAATCCCCTGTAAGCAGGACGAGAAATCACTTGACCACAGGTGATGCTCTATCCCCTCACAAGAATCCTCGCCCATAAGGCCTCCTTGTCCACCCCTATGTGCACGTACAGTTTTATGGCCTCAGCTCCTCTGTACACTCAGCTCTGCCATTCAGCCTGGCCCTGTGACTCTGGTCAATGGTATCCAGATGTCCCTTGAGAGACAAAATTCTTTCTTCGCCCTAGCTGGAGTTCCAAGACATCCACCGGCTACATCAAGGATGGTGGTCTTGAAGGGCAACCCCACCAACCTTCAGGACCTCCCCAAAGCACCACAGACCCCCCCCCCAAATCTCCACTCAGCCTCATCGCAAATATGCGGTAAGGTGTTTTTCATAACTTTTTTTCTTTGATAACTTTCCATAACTTTCATAAACATGGCAGTGAGTGAGGATATCCAGACTGTATGTTGGTTTGATGCCTCGCTCCTGGGAGCGGCCGTGTGGTGGGACTCTTGGGACTGTCCCACTGCAGAATCCACCCGGCGTTGATGTTCGCTTGCTCATTGGTTGCTGATCCTGGCTTGTCACTGTTGCCCTTGTCAATTGTTTGTAAGTTGTATCAATCTTTTGTTGAAACACACTCTAGTGTTTTAAAATAACTCTTCTTGCTACGAAACATCATATCTTCCAGTCTCCTGAATAAACTCGTCATTTCTCAAAGCCGCATTTTTGACAGGCTTTCATAACACTAGTACATCAGTGTCCTATACATATATACATTTAAAGTTGTTATTTTCTGTCTGTTCTGTCCGTCCGTCGATAGAATCGGCCCCACCGGTGATAGTAACCCCCATCATATTGCATACCATCGGAATCCTCTTGGCAAATGGAGATGCAATAAAGCATTTATAAACATACAGGGTAGGGGGTTAGAGTGTGCGGAAGACTCCAAACAATTCTCTCTGTTCATGAGGTAACATGTAGCACCACCCGGTGGTAGGCAATATTACAAATCATCCTTTATCTAAACTCTAAATTACCTTCTGCACAAGGTGGGGTACCTTGGCTGGGTATACTATAGGATGGAAACTTTGATGTTTACATCACAAAAATTCAACAGTGTTTGTTCAGGAAGGCTAAATGTTAATCAGTGTGACCACTCCTCAGTCCATCTATAATTCCAGCAAAATGTGTGTGTGTGTCGTACGTGTGTGTGTGTGATGTGTGTCTGGACCGCTGTTCTCGACAACCACTGGCCGAATCTAATTGAAACTTGCCAGGTATATTGCTGGGTGGACCTAGGATGTGCCTTTTCAAGGTTTGATATTAATCGGACAAGTGGTTCCAAGTTATGGCATTTATTACCAAACCAATAACAGGACACGTTGCTGCGCCACTTATTTACCAAACCATGACAGGAACACGTTGCTACGTAGGCGTGGCCGAATGCGCCATTTAGTTACCAATCACAGGACACGTTGCCTGCGTAGCGTGCGCGGACCGTGCGACGATGGACGTCACGTGCCGTGCGGTTACGAGGATCGGTGCCTTTAGTACCGTGCGTGGAGTGCAATGGTCAATGGGCAGCGAATGTCCAGGCAAGCAAAGACAGGAGGTAAAACTGATTTTAATTTTGATTTTAAATTAACTTGCTGTTTGTAAGTATCACACAGTTGTTACTTCAATGCAAGGCAATAATTCGCTGGAATGATGTGAACATTCTGTACGGGCACGCACCACTTCCGGATAGTGATGACTTACTGTATTCTAATAATTTCCCCATTATTATGCGCATTTATAGATAAAACAACATTGCCCCAATCCAGTTCGTTGTTACCAGAGTGAGGAACGGCCTGTGTGGTTGTTTTCTGGCTCGCGGTTTGAAAGTTTTTTTTGGGGGAGTTGCACATACGGGCACGCGAGAGTGAAGGAGGAAACGGCCTGTGTGGTTGTGTGTCTTGGTTCGCAGTTGAAAGTTTATTTTATTATTTATTTTGGGTTTGCATGTACGCCACGCACGTTACGGGCACGCGAGTGTGAAGGAACGGCCTGTAGTGGTTTGTTGTTCTGCGGCTCGCGGTTTGATATTTTTTTTTTTTGACGTACGGCCACGCACGTACGGACATGCACTGCGGCACGTACTAGACTATCTATAATTCCAGCAGTGTGTGTGTGTAGTGTGTGGTGTGTGTGTCTCTGTGACCGCTGTTTCTCACAAACCACTGGTCGAATCTCATTGAAAAACTTTGCCCAGCTATATTGCTGGGGACGGTGAGATGTGCTTTTCAAGCGTTTGATATAATCGGAACACAGTGCTTTCCCAATTATGGCCATTTAATTTTACCAACCAATGACAGATACATTGCTGTGTAGGCGTGGCCATTGGGGAAGAGAACCTCAGCCGCGTTCCCCATTACGGGTTTACAACGTTTACGGACTTCCGGATAGTGATAAACTTACTTATTCTACTAATTTCTCGATTTCTTATGCCATTTATGAAATAAAACACCAATGCCCCAACCAGTCGTTCGTTTACGAGAGCAATAGGAACGGCCTGTGTGGTTTGTTGAAGAGTTTTTTTTTTTTTGCACGTTACGGCCACGCGAGAGCTTAAGGAACGCCTGGCCTGTGTGGTGTTGTTCTGGCACACGGTTTGAAAGTATATATATATATATATATTTTTTTTGCATGTACGGCCACGCACGTACGGCATGCACTAGTTTTCATAAATGCCAGGTGAGACACAATGAAAACCAAGCATTCACAATGGTTTCGAAAAAAAAAAAAAAAAAAAAAAAAAAAAAAAGCCGATGATTATAGGAAAACCTATACGCCAAGAAAACCTATTAGAAAGAAACAAGATCCAAGTTGAACAACGAATAGCAAGATCTTGGTGAAAAGAGCCAAGTGAAGTGGTCACCTGAATTGTAATTACAGTACACCCGTTTTATTCAGTGTACATTGTTTCCAGAAGAAAATGTCACGTTTGTGGAAAATGTCGGAAAGGTTCACCGATAGATGGCCACTCCTGCCATGTGGGCTCCAGATGGGAGGTGCCCGAACAGCCCTCCATGCGGACTGTCGGATGCCGATATAAAATCATATTTGATCTAGGTAAACACTGAACAGCGTATTCACGATCAATATTTAAATCGATGTGTGTTTCCGTATTACAGCCTGTGGCTGATGGTGCATCATTAGCTGAGGAGCACAGCTAAAGCCTCTGCGATGCCAGTTCTGCTCCCTGTTTCAATAAGCTGGGCGCTACTCAATTTTGCCGACCTCAGAAGGGGAGACCGCTGAGTCAACCCACCTGGTTGTTATTTAACGCGAACGACCAGGGCTTCAAAACTTCAAGACCTCAACATCTTAAGCCAGCACCTTTAACCGTTTTTGCGAACCCAGGCTCGGCCATGACAATGATAGTATTCAAACATGTGTTTGCTGGTGTGTTTAGATGTGACACAAAAGCACCTGCACCACAACACGAAGGAATCCCAATCTCGACGTTCTCCCAATCGCCCGGGAGACCACATGAGGGCCCATTTTACCGTGTGTGCGATGTGGCAATGGAGGGGAAGACAGAAATGAATTATGATGTCACTGAAACTATACCTGGTTACCAAGCTCGAGATTTGCCTACAAAAAGCTTTGTAGGGAAAGAAAGGTTAAAAAAATAACATGTTGAGGAGATGGTGTCTCGGCATCAATTTCAAACTTGGATTGCTTGGAACCGCCCAATTAAAGCATGGATGTCATAGTCTCGAAGCCCAAAACGTCATTTGAACTGGGTAGTTTGGGTTAATTGCTCTTTGGTGAAGCGACAAGTTAAGAAAAAAAAATTTCCGTTTTAATGCAACATTAAATTTAATTGGGAAACTGTGCCTCAGGTCTTCTCGGAATCTGTCCAGCACTGGGCTCAATGGAGTTTACCATTTCATATGCAGCGATTACATGCTGTTTGCGATAATTGCTGGAAGCAACAGCATTACCAATTGATGCATGCCCTTGCTCAAGGAAAACTGGGTAACTCATTATTTGCCGACCTCAGATGGATTGACAGGCTGAGATCAAACCCACCTTGGTGTTTTAACAGCCTACCAGGTGCCTCAAACTCAAGACCCGAAGATCTTAAGCCAGCCACCTTAACCGTTAAGCACATGAGGCTTCGATGAGTGGTTTCATTGATAGTTATTACGATTGGCACACTCTTTATATTGAGTACACCTGTGTTTACCGCGACTATATATATGCTAATCCAATATATAAAGCTTATCTAACCACTCACTTGCCCTCACTGTTTGAACTCGCTGACTGACTTTGATATTTAATGTTTGGTAGGCTTCTGGGTGACTTAGGAAGCTGGAAATTTCGAGTACCGACAGATAGCGAAGGTGTGATACGACTTGGTGAAAAATCACAGAACCATTAGTGAAAGCGTCCGTAAAATGAAAATATAAATAAATGAAAATAAATGAATCAAAAAAATGCAGCGTGAAACCAACCGTAGACAACGGGAAAAGTACAGTGATTTTGTGTGCCAGTGCGACATCCAAAGCCCACACACCAGGAAAAAATCACAGGACCATTGGGAAAGCGCCCGTTAAATGAAAATATAAATAAATTAAAAATTTAATCCACGGTGAGCTGACCCGAGCCAATAGGGAAGCACGGTTTTCATTATGCTTGCAATGTTGCAAGCACACCCCGCCTAATATATACATGCATATATACACACCAGCAATACAACCCGTTCAGCTTCACTCGGGGGTATTAAGGAGGGGTGGAGAGAAGAGGGAGGGAGTGAGAGGAGTGAGGGGAAGAGGGAGGGGGGTAGGTGGCGAGAGCTATTCCGAGCAGAGGATGAGGAGAGAGAGAGAGAGAGAAGAGAGGCAGAGAGAGAGAGAGAGAGAGAGAGAAGAGAGAGAGAAGAAGATGTGAGGTGAGGTGAGGGGTGGAGGTGGGGTTAGTAAAAGAGAAATGATATGTTATGCTTACATGACCGGAACACACACAAAAACAAAACTCATGTCAGGACAGCTGTACACACAACGAACACAACAGTTTATAAGTAATCTGCTGCACATCTGCAAAAAAAACTTTGATGTCCAGTTCCTGAAAATTTGTGGGAAAATGAAACCAAAAGTAAAACTGAAAACATGGAAGTACCTACCGCTCACGGACGATCCCATCGAGTGTGAACATCAAAACAAAGCATTGCGTCATCAGTTATACACACATAGATTACAAAAAGAGAAGGCATGCTGAATGAGGTGTTTATATCAGTGATTTTGCCGACTAAACGATGCAGAAAGAAATGAGAAAAATGGACCAAATACGAAGACCATCAAGAATTAAGTGAGAAGATCCTGGAAACTGAAAGAATGCAAAGTTGTACTAGTTGATAGCTGGGACCTAACAGGAATGATAACGAGAACCTCACAGGAGATATTAAACATAGGGGGGCAGTAACCCTTGCGGTGCTCACCTGGTAGTGGCTGATAAAGATAATCAGGCAACCCTGTAGGCAATGGGAAACCCAACAAAATAATATAATGGAGAAAGAAATGTTAAATACCTATGGATTTTTTTTAAATTGCCATGAAGACACCTTGTACATCACGGGTGATAAAGAAAAAAAAAAAAAAAATGGTTCTGGTCAAGTTCATTTAAAATGTGTGTTGTTGGCTTCAGAGAATAAGAAAGTGAAATACAAATTTTGGGGGGAACAACCCTTCCCTCTTTATAACCCCTTAAACCCAATCTTTTTTAATGTCAGTGAACCAACTTTCGCTCATACGGTGGTGAAGATGGTTGGTCAAGTTTCATCAGAATTGTATGTGTAGTTTTGGAAGAGAAAGCAAATTACATATTTGGGGAACCCCCCCTTTTAAAGCCAGAGTTTTTTCAAATGTCGATGAACAAATTTGGGAGACGTCATGGGTGATGAAGGTTGTCGTGAAATTCAGCGACCCGTTTTTTTATTTTTAATGCCTGGTCATGGGTTGTATGAAGGTTTGTGCGTCTCAAATTTCATTAAATGATGTGTAGTTTTTTTTCTGAGGGGAAAAAGTCTGCAAGTATTTGTGGATGGTATGGATCTGATGCGCATCCCATAAGCGCTCCGGAATTATTTTGCAGGTGAGCTAAAAACCATCCCTGGGAATATTATAACAGACGAAACTACAGTGGAAGCCGTCCGCGGGCTCAGTGACATATCCTGAAGGAGAGCCTTGCCACAAAACTTTGAGAATAGAAAACTTCCACAGCCTGGTCCATAAATCGTTCCCCTTACTTAAATGAAGTGGATTACTTTGACGCCACCCTGGGAGGACTCCATCCACATTTCTGAAACTCGCATATGTAGAACCATCAACGACACACACACACACACACACACACACACACACACAACACACACACACACACACACACACCACACACACACACACACAACACACACACGCTGCCACTTGTTAGGGACACGGTCGGTTGGAGCTCAGTTGATTACCAAACTGCAGATACTTCGTGTATCAACCAGAAACATTTGAGTAGCTTTTAAAGAAAATACGTTTACAATTATATAGATGTTTCAGGGAGATGATTCACCAAACATTATTCTGTATAAACAGCTTACGTTGTGATGGTTGGGTTGGAAAAAAAAATTGGCTCGGTAAATTTAGAAAACAAAGTATTCTGCAATTCGCCTCGGGAATCGGAATGTTTATTGCCAGGGAACCACTCAACTCAGGGCTGACGGAGCACGAAACACTCTGCTCCAGGGTGGCGGAGCACGAACCCTCGCTCAGGCGGACTGAGCACGAACCATTCACTCAGGGTGACGGAGCACGAACCCACTCACTCAGGGTGACGGAGCACGAACCACTCGCTCAGAATGACTAGCGTCGGTACACCATTGTCGACATAAGTGTGCTTGGCAAGTGGCTTAAGCATCATAACACTCCAGTGAAATGTTGTAGGAAACGGATTGGCCAGGCTGTTGCTGCATTACCATGAAGGATTACCTTTAACTTTAAAGCCTGTCTTCACCATGCACGCAAGCAGTTAAATGAAATAAAAATGAATTCGTTCAAAAAAATGACTATCCACAAAAAGAGTTCCTAGCTTTAATGCAGAGCAACCCTGATATCGCAAAGTTCAATCGCCCATAAAATAAAACATTGCAGAAATCCGCCATTTTGCCTGCTCGACTGTGCACGTATGCGTTGTTGGTCCGGTACATCTTTTCGGGTTCGCTCAAACGTTATAACTTATTTGATGGAAAGTCCGTTTTCCCCCAGATTTGTTTGATCCCTGTAGAGCCACCTCACGGAAAACCTCCGAAAATATTACACACAGATCTGCCAAGACGCTATATGGAAAATGGCAGTCCCTCTGGGGGACAGGGCGTGAGGTTTGCAGTGAACTGCATCAATTTTACTTTTCAATTTTTTTTAAAAGGGCTTCCAAAATTGGGGGAAGGGCTGCTTAATTTTGGCACACTTCCTAAAATTGATTCACTCAACATAATTCTCCAAACAGTTAGGAAAAATATATGTTTAATGTTTTGGAAATTTACATATTTTTGTGTATGTATGGAGATGGTAGCGACCTTAACCTGCTCGCTTTTAAAGTAAATAGTATATCGACTTAGTTAGGATTTCTCTTATTTCTTAAATTATCAGATTTCACAACAGATTTCGACACTTTAGTCCAAGATGGATATCCGCATCCTCAAAAACCAAATAATATTTCTTGAATGATGTACTTTTAATTCGTCCGTTGAGAGTAGATTCGTGGAAAATCCGTATCATCATGCATGGAAATCGCCTCCAAGCTCGAATTTGAAAGCTTATGGACTGACAAAAGCAGATGTATACAGCGCTTCATAGCTATGAGGAACAGGCATTCCCCGATTTGAGAGAGGAAAGGTGAAAAATAAACCTTATCGTGAAGAAATCGATTGCAGGCCTGTTTCCAAGGTCAAAGACAAGGGTTAAGAGGGCCAAAAACCATAGCGGCTTTCGACGCAGCGAGTCTTACCCAGGAAACACCCAAGAGCCAGAGAGCAAGAGTGGCCGAACGATCCGGAGCTGGATCATTGAAAGTCGTGACATTTCTGAGAGCGATGGAAGGAGAAGCAATCGATCACATCTTATGTCAATGAGAATGGTGGCGCCCCTTTACTGTGAGCGGGACCTTGAGCTGAGAGAAGAGCGGTGTGGCAATCTCGATCTGCAGAAGAAACTATTCGGCGGGTTTGCTGGGCCCTAACGAAGGAGACCATACGCCTCAAATCACTCTCACATAATGTTTCACCGCAGAGAACGACGACGCCAGGGCGCTTTCCTCAATTGCCAAAGCTGAGCCTCACCCACAACAATGTTAGTAAAAAGTCTTTTCGCACTGCAACCAAGAATCCCAGCCAGTTCCATTATAAAAGTAGTATACTCTCGAGCCGATTCAAGCTCTGAACGTTTCTGGCCCATTAAAATTACACATAAAAAAATAAGCAAAATTAACGGGAGAAAGGGAGGAAAAAATTTTCTTTTTAATTTATTTTTATTCTTTTCCCCCTTGTCTGTGGTTTGTGACTGAGATGGAGACGTCCCATGAGTAGGAGACGTACCCAAATTAGGAATTTGGTGTGTCCCTCACATTTTCAATTACTTCACACTCCTTAACTTATTTTCGATTTAATTACTTTG
>JAXMNL010000766.1:8347-26883 GCA_035128595.1 Eptatretus atami
GGGAGATCGCTGTAATATGTCTCAGCAACCGTCCACCGTATCGCTGCAGACAGAACAAAAGGTTAATGAGGAAGGTGGACATCATACCTAGGCTTGTGGCTATGCAATAATGCTGATTATATCATGCAGTAACCGATAAACATCCATTTCACATGGAGGAAGTAGGACTGCCCAGGTAGTTTCATTTGGCGAAGGATATACTCCGTGACTAGGTACGCATCCAAACAGGATACTCGAATGGCTTGTCAACACTGGTGTTATTTCATGGCGACAGGGGTCAACTAGGACTTTAGATGTTAGGCAGCTACCTATACTGGTTAAGTGCAAACGAGGCTTTTGTCTGTGCAAGGACTAATATCAAAAACAACAAAACAGGTGGAGGAGTGGTGGTCAGGAAGTTTCTCATGTCAACAACTCAAAATTTACTAGATTGCTGAGTCATGTGACATCTAGATCGGGAAAAACAGAGTAATCAAGTTAAGAAGCTAAAAAGAAGTTTTCTGTCGAGATGATTTCAGGTGTGCTGAATGCGTGGCACGAGTACTCGCCTGAGAGGTCGGGGCAAGTTGGTTCTCTGAGCTCGCCAGGAGAAGGGGGAAAACAACAATAGGGGAGAAGGGACAATTGAGGGATTGAGGGACAAAGAATAGCTTGTGGGGAGGAAGATGGTAGGGAGACGCATGGGGTGGACAAGATGGATAGAGATAACCTCAGGAAGGAGAAACTGGATAAATTGGAAGGAGGTGGGTTTGGGGGTGGAGTCAATGAGGGTAGAAAAGATCATGGGTTTTGGATGGGGGTGATTGCTGAGATGGTGGTGACAGGCTGTCTTGAAGACTTGGAGGGAAAAGAATGATTGAAGACATGTGGAGTTGGTTCCACAGGCAGGAAGAAGAGGAACGAAGAAGTGGAGTGAGAGCAGTGATTCTGGATCTTGCGAGTTTCACACAAAAAATGGGTTGATGGTGGATGTGTGTGTGTCTTCCATAACTGGGGGAACAAGCACGGAAACAGCAGAGGGTACAAGACAGAATGGAAGTGGTAGAGACAGAGAGAACGAACCGTCTGTGATTGGAAGTGATGGCATCGATTACTTCAAATCGCTGGAGTTTTCCACAACTACTTGAAGGCTCGGTTTCTCAGGGCTGAAGCTGAGCAAGGTATAAAGGCAGCGAGGGCAGCCCAGAGGGAGAGCAGTGCTCCATCAAGCTGCGGTGAAGGCCTTGTCGGTGGATGGGGTAACGAGAGGGTGTCGAGTAAGTTCGGAGCCGGCTGTGAGTCAGAGGTAACAGGCGTCTGGGTCGGGCCTGGGAATCATAGATTCCTGGATCATGGGGTGTCGTGCTGTCGAGTACCTGTGCGGGAGACGAAAGTCCGAGTCTTCGGTCCTGGTGCTTCATGTCTTGCTCTACGGACGTGTGAGACTTGGATTGGACCAGGATCTTGAGAGGAGACTTTATCTTTGTTCCAGTCTCTTCGGAGATGCTTGGCTTCGCGGTCAGAACTGTGTGTCCAACGAGCAGTGTGCTGAGAGAGCTTCAATGAGATTTTTACTTGCATAGTCGGAGGCGTTTTCAGCTGCGGCTGTAGGGACATGTGGCTCTTTTTGCTGATGCTAATCTGCTAATCCTGATGCTAACATAGCTGTGATTTTAATAAAAACAAATAAACAGAATTCAAAGCCTTTTGGGTTTCCATCTCAGAGTAGATCTCAGAGTAGTTTAAAATTTGGAATTAGATAGGTACTGGAGGTTATGGAGATAGAGGAGTACGGGGATGTTGATAAGAGTTTTTGGTAGTTTGAGTTATTTGATGGGTCATTGTGTACGGAAGTTGCTGTTGGTGGGGGGTCTTGTAAGGGTGGTTGTGTGGTTCATGTGTGGGTTTAAACCAAGCCATGCCGCCTCCCTGATGGGGAGAAGGGAATTTTTCTTTTCCATTAATTAAAAACTTTTTTTGTATTTTCTTCCTGGATCTTTGTGTAGATGGGTTGGTGTGGTGTTCGCGCAGGCATGGTTGGGCTGAATATCCTCCACTGTGGTTGGATTCCTTGTTTATTCCTCGTTAAATTGCATCAACGTGGCAATAATGGGAATCGTTGGTCCCAGCTGGAGGACACATTTACATTTTTTTTCCCACCTCATCTTCCCCGTTTTATGGAATCCCCTGCGGGCACGGGGGAAAAACTGTGGAAATTAATTCACTGTAAGTTAAACCACGTAAACTCCCGTACAAATGCTGACGTGACATATCAAGAGAGAAAAGTCAAAGAACAGATTTCATCAACAATTCAACAAACAGTTTTTAAGGCAAACAGTGGCATCCGACCACAGTTGAGCACGGTGAAGCTTCTTTAAGCTTAAATAACATCATGGACTCACTTGACCCTTGGATGACGTATTTACATGAATGGATGGATGTCATACGTCGACGTCATGATTGAGTTTCAACGTTTCCCACTGAGGTTTTGAGCGACGTCTGAAACATGCATTTTCTCTTGGGCAATCAGACAGCATGGAAACGATGTTTTCAGGGGTACATGAGCAAGCATCAAGTTTGTACACCGGCACGCTAATACAGGAAAGGTCTGTGGCAATAGCTCGTGACAGCAAGATGCAACTATAGGGTTCGCTCACCTGTCTGTTATGCAATGAGTCTGATTCCAGGTGAGTTGTGGGTCTTTTTCACACAAAGGGGTAGCTGCTGGAGGCTCAACAATCGACGCGCTGGCACTTGGGCACACTTCCGCTGAACTCAAATACAGCATGCTGCATTCACACACACACACAACACACACCACACACACACACACAAACACACACACACACGTCGGTTGTGTGGAGTGGTAGGTCAGTCCTTTGAATACGAGAGATATGTTTGCTTTGGGTGACAAGATTGGTGTTGTGCTTGCTTGTGAACCAGCAGCACCGATATAAAACAGAGATCCATTGTGTAGAAAACTCATCAGGTGGTTGTGCCGGTACTGGCTGGAGCCAGGAAAGATCTGTGGAGACTTGACAGTTAATTTTGCTGCTCACATGTGTTCGTTGTCCGCTCAGACACCTTGTGAGAACACCTTTGTCTAATGTGGAAAAAACGAGAGATACATATTTTTTTTTGGATACAATGTCTGGTTACTGATGTGGCAGTGTTCCTGGGTTCATTCTTTTTTCTCATTCCACTGCTTGGACCTGGATACCTCAATCCTCACCTGCACTCCTTCCAGCGCCTCATGCTGCGTCCTTTGGTGCACGAACTAGCAATCCTCACCTGTGTCCTTTTCAGAGGAAAGTTCACTGGATCATCCAAATCATCAATAAAGTTTACATCATATCTTAACTTGGAAACGGTTCTGTGTTGCTGTTGCTGTTTTTTTTGTTTTATTTGCTAGCATGTTTTTAATGAAACTGTCATCAAAGGTACCTCTGTTCGTGACATTCGTTGAGATTTTCACTGCAATGACTCACGAACCGCGGGAATCAATCCCGTTTTTACCATTGAAACAATGGCTCAGATTCCGCGTATTTCGACATTCAGGCATTTTTTAATGAACTGTAATAAGTCTTCTTGTTCGTGACATTCGTGAAGGATTTTCATGCAATGAATCACGAACACGCCGGGAACAATCCCGCCTTTTTACCATTGGAACAATGGCTCAAGTTCGCGGATTCGCATTCAAGGCATTTTTAATGAACTGTAATCAGTCTTTCTTGTTCGTGACATTCGTGAGAGATTTTCCTGCAATGATGCACGAACACGGGAAACCAATCCCCTTTTTATCTTGGAATGGCTCAAGGTTCACGGATATCGACATTCAAGATTTTTAATGAAACTTAATCAAGTACTTTCCTTGTTCGTGACATTCGTGAGATTTTTCTGCAATGAATCACGAACCGCCGGGAACCAATCCCCTTTTTACATTGCAACAATGGCTAAGATTTCGCGATTCGACTCAAGGCATTTTTAATGAATGTTCATCAAGACTTTCTTGTTCGTGACTTCGTGAGATTTTCCCTGCAATGAATCACGACCGCCGGAACAATCCCCATTTTTACATTGAAACAATGGCTAAGATTGCGGATTCGACATTCAAGGCATTTTTAATGAAACTGTAATCAAGTTACCTTCTTGTTCGGACATTTCGTGAAGAATTTTCTGCAATGAATCACGAACCGCCGGGAACCAATCCCACCTTTTTAACCATTGAAACAATGGCTCAAGATCGCGGATTCGCATTCAAGGCATTTTTAATGAAACTGTAATCAAGTCTTCTTGTTCGTGACATTCTTGAGATTTTCCTGCAGAATCACGAACCCCGGGACCAATCCCCATTTTTACCATTTGAACAATGGCTCAAGATTCGCGGATTGACATTTCAAGGCATTTTTTAATGAAACTGTCATCAAGTACTATCTTGTCGTGACATTCGTGAGATTTCCTGCAATGAATCACGAACGCCGGAACCAATCCCTTTTATCCATTGATACAATGGCCAAATAAGTCGGATTCACATTCAAGGCATTTTTATGAGAACTGCTAACAAGTACGTTCTTGTTCGTGACATTTCGGAGATTTTCCTGCAGAATCAGAACCGCCGGAACCAATCCCCTTTTTACATTTAAACAAATGGCTCAAGATTCACGGATTGCATTTCAAGCATTTTTAATGAACTGTAATCAAGTACTTTCTGTTCGTGACTTGGTAGAGATTTCGCTGCAATGAATCACGAACCACCCGGAACCAATCCCCTTTTTAAACATATGGAACAATGGCTCCGATTCAGGATGTCGAATTTCAAGGCATTTTTAATGAAAGCTGTAAATCAAGTATTTTCTTGTTCGTGAATTCCGTGAGATTTTGCCTCGCAATGAATCACGAACCGCCGGGAAACCCATCCCTTTTACCATTGAACAATGCTCAAGATCGAGGATTCGACATTTCAAGGCATTTTGTTAATGAAACTGTAATAAGTACTTTCTTGTTCGTGCCCTTTCGTGGATTTTCCTTGCAATGAATCACGAAACGCCGGGAACATCCCCATTTTTACCATTGAAACAATGGTCAAGATTGCGGATTCGACATTCCAAGGCATTTTTAATGAAACTGTAATCAAGTACTTTCTTTGTTCGTGATATACTTGAGATTTTCGCTGCAATGAATCACGAACCGACGGGAACCAATCTATTTTTACGCATTGAACAATGGCTCAAGATTCGCGATTCGACATTAATGCATTTTTAATGAGACTGTCATCCGTACTTCTTGTTCGTGACATTCGGAAGATTTTCCTGGCAATGAATCACGAACCGCCAGGAAACCAATCCCTTTTTACCATTGGAACAATGGCCCAAGAATTCGCGATTCGACATTCAAGGCATTTTTAATGAAACTGTAATCAAGTACTTCTTGTTCGTGACATTCGTGAGATTTTTCCTGCAATGAATCACGACGCCGGGACCTAATCCCTTTTTTTAACCATTGAAACAATGGCTCAAGATCGCGGATTCGAATTCAGGCATTTTTTCATGAACTGTATCAAGTACCTCTTGTTTTTCGTGACATTCGTGAGAATTTTCCTGAAATGAATACGAACCGCGGGACCAATCCACCTTTTACCATTGGAACAATGGCTCAAGAATTCCGCGATTCGACATTCAAGGCATTTTTATGAAATGTATCAAGTACTTTCTTGTTCGTGACAGTTCGTGAAGGAATTTTCTGCAATGAATCACGAACCTACGGGAACATCCCCTTTTTACATTTGGAACAATGGCCTAAGATTCAACACGGATTCGACATTCAAGGCATTTTTATGAAATGTAATCAAGTACTTTCTTGGTTGTGAATTCGTGAGATTTCTGAATGAAATCAACGACGCCGGGATACCATCCCCTTTTTACAAATTGAAACAATGGTCAGATTCGAGGATTGATTCGATTCGGAAAGGTGATACAGGAATGCAACAACTACTGAGGGTGCGTCTGCTCTAGTGCGCGAAGGTCTTTGCTCAGAAATTCTTCACAAGGTTCGCAGCACATCTGCTTGAGCACCAGCCGTCCAGAGCAGTCAGGCTTCACCCAAAGAGGTCAACGGATTGACCGTATCCTTGCTCTTTGGGATCCTCACTCGGACGTCAGAAGAGTTTTCGGCAGGGGCTGCTTGCAGCTTTTATATTGATCTCTTAGTGTTATTGATTAGTGATCGGGATTCTCTGGAGGATTTCTTTGGTCTTCGTGGGGTGCCACCCCACCAAAACGGTCGATCTGATGTCTGAAATATACGTCTGGTACTGAGAGGTGTGTGATGATTGGTGATCCATCTCTAACTTATTTTCGTTGTTACTGGTAGGTTGTTCAGGGGTGTGGTGCTGGCCCGCACTTTTCAAGCACTTGTCATGGACTGATTTTGGGAGGATTCGGAGAGATCAAGCTGTGAGAGATTGTTTGGAAATGTCAGATCTCTGAGGCTTGATTTTCACACCTGATGTTGGTCATCTTTGCTGAGAACTCTTGGACATCCTTTTTTGAGGGCCCTCGAGGTGCTGAATGAGGAGTCGGGCCGCTGGGATTATGGGTTTCCCAGGTTTTCCCCATTGAGGATGAAAGTCGAGTCTTCAGGTCCTTGGTGGCTTCCAGTCTTGCTTTCGATGTAGACTTGGACTCGGACTGTCGTGGTTTCCTCCGGTGAATAATTTTATTCATTATTTTCAAAAAAACCTGCAGGCATTGCACGTCTTTGTGAGCATATTGGTGGTTTGGGAAAGGTGTCGCGTGAGACCAAGAATACACATACCTTGGTCTTCATTTTTACTTTGGCAGACTTTCTTGCCGAGTCATTCGCTGCAAACCTACGCAATCCGACTCACATCAGAAGGACTGGGACTACCAACCAACAGTGTGCACAGGATTTTTGCAGAAAGATGAAGCTTTGTGCTCTAAGGTGCAGATGCTGCAACAACTCAAACCAAATGAATGGACCGCAAACGCAAGACGTTGACCTTTGGAAATGTTCAGTCAATCGAGGATGATGAAGATTACATATTTTTCCAGTGGTATAAAGCACTTTTTTTATAGCAAAAAAGGGGTAAAAGTTGGGAGCGTGGCTAATACATCTGTACCAATCGTTAGCCAATCTGTAGATTGAAGATTTGTTTTGCAAACATAAATCTTCTGATGATGTAATGGAGTAGATCTTTTCCAGTTGGTAATCCAGCTTTTTCAGCTTCATGTGTGACAAGAGTTACTTTTTACCACCAACCTTACTCAGCTAGATGCAGCAACCAGATTGACTGACTTCCGAAGAACAGTTGCTAATTTGGGGAAGTGATGTAAACCATCAGTGGTGGAATGGTTTTGAGTGTCTGCTCTGAGTCTGGAAGTTGGTGGTTCACACCCCCCCCCCCCCCCAGCTGAGTCATACCAAAAGTCCTGAAAATGGGATGTTGCTGCTTCTTGCTTTGAACACTCGCATTTAAAAGGCGAGAGATGATAACAACCATAGAGTGGCAATAATATGGCGAGACTTTGATGGGCAAATGACCAAATGAACTCCTGAAATGCCTAACTCCGGGGAATGTCCTGTGCTCTACCATCTAAATGCAAGTGCCAAGGAAGGAGCAACATTACCATTTTTTAAAATTGACAAAAAAATTTATGCCCAGATTCCATCATGATTACTTATGAATGAGGAACAAGGCAAAGCAAGCGGCTCTAAAATCATTCATTACAATTGCTGCTTGAATGTGAAACTCTTTCCATAAGCTTCTTCTCTTTAACAGCCGGAGATCACTTGTGAACCACATACACTTCAAATGCATTAATAAAATTGTGCGTCAATATTTGTGTGTAATATTTATTGATGCTACAGTTTGTAGATATTGTTGATCATTCGTCTGTGTGGTTTGTCTGTTTGTCGGAAGGAATAACTGCTGGCAGTGATGACGGGTCCAGAGACATCCAGCTTTGATCGGACGCTGACCTGACCCACGACGCTGAACCTGAGTTCAGTTGAATCGTCTGTTGTCTATGGGTTCAGTTGACCTCGTCGTGGTTGTCCTGGAGTTCACGTTGACTCGTCGTGGTTTGTCCTGGAGTTTCAGTTGACTGCGTTCGTGGTTTGCGCCTGGAGTTCACGTTGACTCGTCGTGGTTGTCCTGGAGTTCACCGTTGACTCGTCTGGTTGTCCCTGGAGTCACGTTTGACTCGCTCGTGGTTGTCCTGGAGTTACGTTGACTGTCATGGGTTGTCCGCTGAGTTCACGTTGACTTCCTTAAATGGTTGTCCCTGGAGTTCACGTTGATTCATGTGGTTGTCCTGGAGTTCACGTTGATCGTCGTGGTTGTCCCGAGTTCAGTTGACCTCGTCGTGGTTGTCCTGGAGTTCACGTTGATCGTCGTGTTTGTCCCTGGAGTTTCAGTTGACTCGTCGTGGTTGTCCCTGGAGTTCACGTTGACTCGTCACTCGGTCACTATTTATTTTCTTTCCGGTTACTGATCCCACCGCACCAGAAGTCTGCAATCTCCGTACACGTCGAATGGCTTCTTCTCTTTGACGTCTGAAGAGTTCGGGTTGAAAAATTGGAAAATTGAAAGGATCACAAACGACCAACCGTTCGACGAGGACAGCCAAGCGTGCGCTTTCCGGTCGCTCGAAGCAGCTTCAATCGTGTTAAACTGCCGCCATTCTTGGCCCTCACGACCCGAGTGCGGTTTAACAGGTCCAAGTGCAGTTCAACATCCGGACAATCACTATGAGTCGACGCGGTTCAATACATCGTTGGGTCCTTTATCACCAGAAATGCGACGGAAAGGTGAATGACATTTTGCTGGCACGCATCGACGAACAACCGTACACGATTTTGGACGCGTGCTTGACAAAGCGCACGACTCCACCTTCAACGACTCCTCACACCGATGAATTGAGGAGATCGAACACCTACACAGCTACTGCGTATATGCAGCAGGTTCTCGGGTGCGACGTGGCACTTGGCCAATGGTCGCTCCTTCGTGAGTTTTTTTGCGTCGTTCACTCAGCACACATACGCATGATACCTGCAGCTGATGCCAGAACGGCACTACCCGTAGTTTGCCGAGCTCACTGACCTCTCATTGAATCGTTACAACGACCGTGGCAGATTGTGACACCTCAGCACGTCACACAACTACATCCGAGATGACGAACCTTCAAGGTTCCACAACTCTCTTGAGAAGACCAATGGTGGTGGAGACGTTCTCGTAGATCGCTTGAAAGCAGCTTTCTTGATGCAGCACATGAGGCCGACATTCCCTCGTCACCCCGACCGGTGGTTTTGAACGCCGAACGACAACGATACCCGCTCACCGTGGACAGCAACTCCTTGGGCCGCCGCGCACACTTCCCGGCACAAATATTTGTTGAGTGCATTTTGCTTCGACCATTTCTTATGTTGGCTGTGACTTTTATTGGGCGTCTTAACATGGAGCGAGCAAACACCTATTCTTTTGTTTGTTCTTCCGTTCGATAATGCATTAGGAGGGGAATACTGTCATGACGTCATCATCACAACTGAAGGATGAGCGGGGAGAAACGAGGAGTTCGCGGTGGTGGTTTTCTTGGTCTCACTAGGTAGACCCCCTTTCCATTTGAGTTTTGCGACGGATGGTGTGAGTTGAAACCGTCGTACCTCGTGTCTGAAGGTGAGCTTGAACTCTGTTGCAGTTTTGATCGAAGGTGCTTTTCCTCCACCTGTCACATCTTCCCCCTGAAATCTTCCATCAAGTTGTTCTTGCGGCACGTCCGTGGAGGTTGGGCTAACAGTGCATGGGCCTAAACTTCCTGATAACCTTTGTGTACGGTGGACGCAAGGACATCAAGGTCTCTGAGTGGATTGTAGCATCGAGATTGGTCCATGTTGGGATACAAATGTCAAAAAAATAAATAAAAAAGGGCCTTCGTGGCCTTCAGAACACTCAACGAGCTTGCCTGAGAGTTTGTTGCTTCTCTCGGCCTCACCTGAATTGGTATAATGTTTCCCACAATACTTTTTCCCACTACACCAATGTGAAACACGTTTATACATTTGGTAAACTTGAAAACTATCAGTCTAACCTGACCGGCCCTTGTCCCAGTGTTTGAAGTTCCAGCACTCCGAAATGATGTGGTGATTGGATGTTGATATTTTGTCCAGGGCCAAACGCTGTGTTAAACGCGTATAAATAGTTATCATGGCGGTTTCGTGGGCACCATACCGGAGGTAAAAACAAAGGAAGGGCTTCTCTTCGACGTCCAAGATGTGCCTCCACACATTGTTGCATCATCATAACTAAACTTGGTCCAAGTTTGATTAAATCCTGAAAACAGATTCAAAATGTTCTGGTTTGATCCCATGCATCGGATTCAGGTTGAATTTAATACATATATTCTCCAGTGTACTACAATATAATGTGAGTTTTCACGTCGATTGATGAAGCGGTGGTTCAAGAGAAATACTTTTAAAAAGATTTTCGTTCAATCCAAGATGGCTGCCTGGACCATGTGACTATTAAATGTTTCGTGAGCACCCTGGTATCACCGAGGCTTGAAGAGGACACTCGATCAGCGCTCGACAGCTTTCCCCTCGATCTGTCAGCGTTCTGGAAAAGAGATTTTTTTAACAAAAGGTTTTATTCTTCAAAAAATAAAAATCATACTGCTAAGCACGTGACCTATGACGTCATACAGTGGAGAACTTTTTGTTTCCTGCATGGTGGCGTCTGATCTTTCGCGTTTCGGAGATTTTTGAACGGTTTTCCTGTTAAAAATAAAATAAAAAAGGCTGCCAAGCCCACTCGTGGACCGATGACGTCATCGAATTCCCCCCCCCCCCCCCATCGTACAATTTAGCCCGAGAATGACCTCAAAAATGTTCATGCTGATCAGTATAAAGCGTTCGACGTATGCAATTATGACGTCATCCAAAATAATCACACATTTCCATGGGGATTCCCTCCGTGTGTCAAGATTCAATTTTTTTTCGCCATGGAGCGGTTTTGAGATACGAGGTTCCAAACTTTTCCCTTTTTTTCCAACACGGCTGCCACACACGTGACTACGACGTCATAATTATCATTAAACATCTCGATGAGTAATGCACATATCGTAAAAAATTTCCTGCCAATCAGATAACGCGGTTGCAGAGAAAACAGAGAAAATTACCAGATACGGAACGTACGGACAACGGAAAACAATGGCTCCGGTGACTTCCGTCAGCGGAGGATAAAAATGATTCAAAAAAATCCTCGTGAACCAACCAGTCGAGGCAGGATAACGCCTTCCGCAGAAGATTCAGTAGGTTCGATCTTGGGTCTGTGGTCAGGTGCGCACTCTGTTACGCACCCGCCTGGCCACGCACAAGCTCGCTTTCACATAACCGAATTGACGCACTCCGGTTCAAATTCCAGCACTCACCTGGAGCTGAATTTGGTTCCATCTAAGTCTCCTCCCCGAATGCCCGCTCACTTATTTATCGTACGGACACAAGTCACCCCAAAACCAGGCGACAGAAAAGTCTGCATTCCAAGACGACAAAAGCCTGTCCATTCGGCTCGGGAGCATCATTTCCACAACAACTTTTTCCCGCAGTCTCGTTTCCCTTGTATGTAGGAGTTGCAGCTGTCGTGTTACTCGAACATCGAAGCCTCGGCAAAATCTGTCCTACAGTTATGTCGACACTCGACGGTTCACTTCTGCAACAGGTGTCCTTCCACACAGTACCACAAAACTGATGCAATACAAGTGCCTTTTACGCAGAACAATCAGTACTCAGCAGGGATTTATACACAGAAAGGAGGAGGTTACGAGGAGATATGATGGAGATGTTTAAAGGACGATGAAAGGTGGAGATAAAATATGAAAGATGATTATTCCAGGCACAGGAGGACGGTGATAGGAGCAGAGTTTGTCACTGCGGAGAGTAGTTACCTCGCCACTGCAGTTGGGACCGCCACTCTGAGCAAAATATTTCAAAAAAAGGTTATGGACGGATTGGACCAAACTTGGTGGACGGTTTGTGTGTAATGATGAGGATCGAAATTGATTTGATTTTGGTTAAGGTCCGAATTCAGGATCACCGCATCAAGTGGGATTCAAAACATCAAAGTTCAGCCTGACGGAGGTACTCGCCAAATGGGACAAAGGCGTGGGGCTTGGCAGCTGATGCAGTGCTCCCCTCGTGGTTGTTGCAGGAAATATTTGTTCACGGTGCGGCGATAGCACGCCTACTCTTCCGCATGGGACACTGTGAGATCAAATGGTGGGTACTACTTGCCCACCTGGCAAAAATGGCGGTGCAACATCTGGCGGTGGAGGTTGGATTTGTCTAAAAAGAGGCGAAATATCCGGTTACGAAAAAAGATCGGCGTCGACCAATCACTCGTGCCTGTTTGTCCGTCATTTCAAAAGTGAATGTTGAGCTTTTCACTTCTCGCCGAGGAGCGGTCGCCGTAAACCGGAGACAGACGAAGCACGGACGACGCGGCGCTCACACATGTACGGATGACTTGCCGTTCGCGATGGAATTCACAAAAGGGACCTTTGACCGTGAAGCCCGTCAAGGGTCTGAGAGTCCACAGCTTAGCCGTGATAGGCGGCTCACAGGACAGCAGTTCAAGCAAGTCAACACTGGTCGAGGTAAGGAGTCTAGTTTTTAATGTGAAGGAAGCCTTCGAGCTGCAGGTTTTGACATGTCGAGTTGGCAGTTAAGAAGCCATTGCTGAGAATGGAAATAATTAGAAAAAGAGGCTTGCTGGCCTGAAGCACACCAAGTGGACACGAGCAGGTGTAGGTGCCTTACCATCTTAGCTCCCTGGAAGTGATCAAGTCAGGGTTCCCTATCATATTACAGGGCTTTTCCATGCCTGACTTCTTGATACTGGACTACTTCATTTGCTCTGATTTTTTTCCCCCCCACTGCCTGCGCCCCTTGACTTCGAAGTTGGAGCAGCTAAGGTTTGTGGTACAAGTGGAGAACGAGATTCCGCTGCTTCAGGGGATCGCGACCCCTCGTCAACTCGCCTACAGTTCATCATCGGCAGTCATCGACGTCCAGAAAGCACCTGTGTTTGAGCCGTCCGCTACGCACGGCCTACTGTGTCGGATCCGGTGGGCAGCGAATCATCGTCATGAAAGCGCATGATCTGATGTGTTCATGAAAGGGATGTTGGATGCCTCACGGAGCCCAACCTGCACGTCATCGAAGTTCTGACATATCCTCGGTTCCGCACAGGTGATCCTGTTTGCACGGTACGGGGACACTGCACCGTCGCACTCCATGACGTGAATGACAGCCACTGTGATGACACCGTGAGGCCGTGTGTCTCTGTCAAGGGACGTTCGTAACCGTTTCGCATGATGCAGACCTTCCACCAACACCAAACCTTTCATTTTCCAAGCTCGAAAGAGGAACTGAATCCCAAGAGAAATGGACCCTTCAACTGATCTCGTAAGTCATTCCCTTGCTCCTTCAATCATAATCAAGTTCAGCAAGTTTTCTTCTCCCTCTATAACCCTCTCTCAAGTAAGCTGACTCATTTTGCAGTCCACCACTACACCATGTCCAAGCATTGTTAACTACTCTGGCATCGGCGACCTTGCCAAAGCTGTGGATGGTCATATTTATCGATGAGTTTTAAACAGTTCAATGACACATCTCCAATGTTCACGTGCATCATATAATGAGAATGTGGTAGAGAATAAAGAAATTGTTCAAAAAGAAAAATTTAAAAAAACCCACATCAAGCGCTTCACCATTTTGCTTCGTCTTGTGAAGAGTAATATAATGCTGAACAACCACCCCCACTACTTAAACAACTAATGAAGAATGAAAACAAGAACCGAAACGGGTAAACGGGAGTGCAAATGTTACACCGCAGCATGAGAGGGAGATACAAGGTGAAATGACTCAACGGGTGTAGATCAAGCTCACAGTGGATTGGGAGGGTGGCAGTGGGCCTGCAGACTCGAATTTCATTTTCGGGAAGATGTCAAGATTCACAGAGAGAGAAGGGACGACGAGAGAACGAGTGAGATTTTCGTTCAGCTTACCTGGAGGCACCTGCACGTGGAGGGGATGGGGGATGAAAGAACCGGAAGGAAGGAGAGGTGTGGAAAACAAAGAGGTGCCATCTTCACTCGGGGTTTTCACTGAAGCACGGGTGGTCACGTGTCGGTCGATCGGCGCTGCTAGTTGCCACTCGTCAGAAGCGGACCTCGTTGTGATTGTGGTTGGAAATTTATTCTTCTGTAGCTCAGACCGTACTCAGCAGCTGGCATCACAACTCTGTTCCGATTTTGAAGGTTGTTCCCGTTGTGCCAATTTTTTTCCCCCAAGAGTTTTGCTCTTTCCTAGCCTCTTCAGCATATTCCTATTCTCCGCCCGCGCTTTCAAATTTTAATTCTTCAAATTCTTCTTTCTTTCTTCGTTGCGATGAGAGACAGGTTTTGAAAAAGGCAAAATTTTTCTAAAACTGTTCCTCACTCAGCGCTCTGTTCCTCAAACCTCCGCCATAACGACAGCACCACCTTTCTCCAAGGCTTTTCAACAAAAATTTCTTCCGACCCATCCATTAAGTTTGTCTCCCGTTTTTCTCAATTGGGAATCGTTGAGAAGATCAAGTTTTGCCAGAGATTGTGTCTCACGATCACCAAATCCACTTCATCCTTTTATGGTGTCCAACCATCCTGTGTCTACGTACCCTCCCCACATGTCCCCAAGTCCAGCGTCCTTGCCCCGCACCCCTGGCGATTGTTCCACCTCTTGCAACATCCTCCACTTAATGTCCCCTCTTCATCACTTTGCACTCCCACACTCTTTTAAACTTCTCGCCGACCCATCCCTCAAAGCTTCACTCCTCACCCCTGCCCCCTCCAAGTTCCATCCCCAAAATCAAAGCTTCGCTCACCTGACTCTGCAAACCTTCTCCCGTCCAGCCCCTCTCAGCTTCCGCCCTGATATCGCCTCTTCTCAGTGCACCTTCATCCTATCCTCTACCTCTCTGATCTGCTGGAAAAATCCTCCTTATCGATTTTCTGTCGTCTCCACCCTCTGCGTGAGTCCCTCAATCCTTCAAGACATGAAGGCTGGCAGCCCTCTTCCCTCTCTTCAGACCTTGACAAAGTCCTCTTGACGAAGTTCCGTCACTCACAATTCCCAAGCTGTGACAATCATCCACAATCTTCCTGGAAAAGCACATTGTCCAAAGTTGTCCCCAAAAGCCAGTCGCGACCGGCATCCTCCGGTTCGTTCAAAGTCTCCTCGGCACACCTGACTCCTGTCCACCGACAAGGTCATCTTCATCATTCTTGATATGGAGTGCAGCTCGTACCCTTGGTTTGGTGCCCTGCCTCACACCTCGCTCAGCTTTGACTTGAGCCTCACACGCTCGAACATGCTGACGCGGAATTCAAATCGCATTCACCTCTTGATTGTGCCGATCCTCTTGCTATTCGTTGCTAAGCCCGTTTTTGCTTCTGTTCTTCCTTCCTTCTTCACCTCCAAACTGCTGACCAGGTTTTATATTATTTTTATTTATTGTTTGAAGTTTCACAGATGAATAATGTCGTTGTCCACACAAGCTCTCACACCTGCCAGTGGACGCTTTTTAACAATCGTTTCTTTTTTCAGTTCCTTGCTTCATTCCTCCAGATGTACAAAAACGAGGAGAGAAAGCGAAGGAAAGATCGGTCATCATCTCGAAAATCAGGACAGAGGTTGGTGAAGTGGAAGGGAGGAGAGGGGTGGAGAAGTGAGGGGATGGAAAAGCTTATCAGAACACGCGTGATTGAAGCTGCCAGCTCAAAAATGGAGATAAAGAGGGACAGGTCACTATGTCGTTGAATTGTTTTTGAACACAATCCATCACACACGTTTATGAGTCTCTTTGGCCTCCAATTAAAAATAGTCTGAAGGATTCAATGGCAATCTTTGACCCTGTGCAGGTATATGATCAAAGCTTTCTGCAGCCGACGACCAAGTACCGACAGAACTCAAGCCGATGATGGGACCACCAGATGGTGTTGGATGACAGTCCAAACATTCTCGTGAGGTTGAGAACTTTGTTGAAAGGTGAGAATATAAGAGGGTTTTTAGATGAGGAGTTGGAGTATGGGTATTGTTCTGGGGGGAGAGGTTGTGGTGAATGAATTTGATTTTAATTACCTTGGACACTATTTCGGGTTTTTGTTCACCCTTGCACTCACCACTCTCTAGCTCCATTGACTCTGACCAAGCGAGGGATCAAGTCATGAATATCTGGAAATTGGGTCCACACTTCCATACTACGCAGACTTGTATTGTGGTGCGACTGAGTGAGAGTTGAGTGTCATGGCCTCCTTCTTGGTCAGGAACTTTTACTCGTCTTAATAGAGTGATGTAGCTTGGATATAGCCCACAGCTTTTGGGGTGTAATGCTGGGTAAGTCACAACGGTTGCCTCTTCATTTGGGGAATTATGCATTTTTTGCTTTGGCATCCTGCTCTGCTGGCTCTCTGAGTCACGTGGTTCAACCACCTGCCTGTGGAGATCCGAGGCTGTTCGTTGTTCTGATGTTCACGATTTTGCATCCAGCACTTGTGATGATGGATGATGAACAATTAAATCGAAACTTCAACCTGGTCTTTCTTTGGTCCACAAAATTACCAAATCCAAGGTGGAACAAAATAACATTCACCCCCCAAATTACACTCAGGTTAATTGTTCCCCCAAATTACACTAAGGTAATTTTCACAAAATTACACAGGTAAATTTTCCCCAAAATTACACTCAGGTGAATGTTCCCACCAAATTACACTCAGTGTTAATTTTCCCCCAGGTAATCAGGTTAACTCAGGTAATTATCTCAGCTCAAAATTACAAGCTCAAGGTATGAATTTCCTCCAAAATTTCACAGCTCAGGTGTTAATTTTCCCCAACAATTTAACACTCAGGTTGTAATTTTTCTCCCAAAAATTTACACTCAGGTTAATTTTCCTACAAAATTACACTCAGGTTAATTTCCCCAAAAATTTTACAACTCGGAGGTTAATTCTTCCAGAAATTACACTCAGAATTTAATTTCTTTTCAAAAATTGACACTCAGACTAATTTCCCCAATACCTCAGG
Organism: Eptatretus atami; assembly: GCA_035128595.1. Classification (NCBI taxonomy): domain Eukaryota; kingdom Metazoa; phylum Chordata; class Myxini; order Myxiniformes; family Myxinidae; genus Eptatretus; species Eptatretus atami. The sequence continues at coordinate 25,460 of JAXMNL010000766.1, forward strand.
TTAATTTCTCCCAAAATTACACTCAGGTTAATTTTTCTCCCAAAATTAAGCTCAGGTTAATTTCCCCCAAAATTTACACTCAGGTTAATTTCCTCCAAATTACACTCAGGTTTATTTCCCACCAAATTACAAATCAAGGTATTTCTCCCAAAATTTGACATCTAGATTAATTTCCCCCAAAATTACACTCAGGTTAATTTCTCAAAAATTACACTCAGGTTAATTTTCTCACAAAAATGTACGACTCAGATATTAAATTTTCCCCAAATTACCTCCAGGTTAATTTCCTCCAAAATTACACTCAGGTTAATTTCTTCCCAAATTCCACTCAGTTAATTTCCCCAAATTACACTCAGTTAATTTCCCCAAAATTACACTCAGGTTAATTTTCCCCAAATAACACAGGTTAATTTCCCCAAATTACACTCAGGTTAATTTTCTCCCAAAATTACACTCAGGTTAATTTCCGCAACATTACAATCAGGTTTAATTTCTCCAAAATTACACTCAGCGTTAATTTGCCCAAAATGACAACTCAGGTTGTAATTTCCCCCAAAATTACACTCAGGTTAATTTCCCCAAAATTAGCACTCAGGTTAATTTCCCAAAAATTACACTAGTTTAATTTTCCCCCAAATTACACTCAGGTTAATTTCCCAAATTTACACTCAGGTTAATTTCTCCCAAAAATTACACTCAGGTTAATTTTCCCCAAAATTACACTCAGGTTATTCCCCAAATTATCTCTTTGCCTCACTGCATGTCTGCTCGAAGAAGCCAAGTGTGAGGGAGGGCAAGGTGAGGCAGTGTGAGGGGAGGGTCCATCCAGGCAACAACATCATTCAGATACGTTCGGAAACAAGAGACAGAGCAGGGGGGAGAGGGGGTGCGTGCAGAGGGAGTGGAGAGGATGAAAGGGGGAGGGAGGGAGGAAAGGGAGTAGAGGGGTGATGCGGCAGATGTGACCTCGATGTAGACGTCGGCACACACAACATTGATGAATCACGCTGCCTTCAGATATATTGGTGCCACATTGAAGCTGACCCTTTACATTGGAATTGTCAACAGTTTAAAATTCAACACTTATAACATCGCTTTGCAATACGGAGGTGACGATGACGTGCTCCACAAAGAGGTTGTGTTGTTGTTGAAAAGGATTCTGCGAGTGGACGACAAGGATAAAAACAAACAATTTATTCCAAAACTTGAAAACACGTCGAGTTCTACTGGATCAGGTATTGCGTGGCAGAGAAAAGAGAGAGATGCCACATCGTGTGGCCACTCAATGGATGAGTTCACCTTGTCAACTGTTGAGAGCCTCGAGTCTTCCTCGGGATGAGCAACACGAGTATTTTGGGGACTGTGGGTAGCCCCGTGGATTGGTCCGGAAGAAACGAGAAGGACACTCGGTAGATGGCACACGA